>KN882304.1:82553-94090 GCA_000934455.1 Apostichopus parvimensis
GGGGGTCGCCCCCTTCCCGAAATGCGTCATGTTCCCCCCATGCCCCCCCCCCTGGATACGCGCCTGATTGGGTAACAAGCAAATGTGTCACGCTCACTTCATACAGTTTGGCGCAAATATATTTTATCATCAAAAACATAACTGGAGAACAAGAGAGTAAAAAATGACAGGAGCGGTGCAAGGACTAATGCAGAAGCACGAAAAAGGGTCATCGCAGCAAAAGGACCCTGCCCCTCCCCCCAAGGCGGTTAAAAAGCAACACCAGCAATAACGAACACTTGCATATGCAAAACACAAAAACGTGGCATGCATTATGACAACGGAACAACTACTAGTCTATATTTGCATAATTTATATTACGCATTTATTCCTCATACCATAAATAATCCTCTTCCCCTCAATGAATGCTATCCAAACGTTAACTTTCCATAAATGTTCCTTTGTGTGAATTCCTCTCACCTGTTAAATTCGAGTTCCTTTGTGATATGAATAACGGAATAAAACATTTTTCTCATGACTTGAGATATTGATAAAAATTGCAGACGCGACTCAGGAAAAAAAAAAGGATTTTCTATGTCAGCCAGCAAGCACGGCGTCATGATACTGAAGGACCGATTGTAAATTTAATGAAGGGCCTAAAAATGTCGAGATGCCGTTAGATCCTCTCTCTCTTCCATCTTCTGCACACACATTTCAAATGTCCTAAAGAAACCGGAGTGTTCACAAACCTTTCTTTCACTATCCAATTTCTTGCTTTTCAAATATAAAAGACGAAGGAGAACACAACATAAACTTTCATCAAGCATGTATTTATCTGTTCTGATGCTTTATTACAGACGGCCATCAGACGTCTTTGTGCGTAAAACTATAATTTTGATCTTTCCCTTTATTTTTCCACTTTTAACTGCAACTGATAGATCTAACAAACTTTTTCTTTCTGTTTTTTCTTATCCAACAAGTCATATTAACGTTACTTACATTATATTTGATAACTTACCGTTTTGTAATATACCTGTTCTTTCCATTCTATGAAATATTGATCAAATGTAAAATCAATTAAACTTTTTTTCTTCTTCTTTCTCAATATTTTCAAATGGCATTTGACAAGTCAATATAATGAAATTTATTGTTGTGATGTAAGTATTACATATCTGCCGAAAATCGATCAAAGTCAACACAAACAGCTGTTCAACAACTAAACTAAGGAAAAGCAAATGTACCTATAAACGTCAACATTTTGACGATACGTAATTCTTCCTTTCTTCGTTTTTTATGCTTTTTAATGTTAGCCGAGAACTCCTCCTTTATAATTAAAAATCAAATACCCTTCAAAGAGGAAAATTAAATAGGGTAAAAAGAAAAGAGAACTATTCTCATTAATGTAAATGTTTTGATAATCTCCAGACGCCTCTAAGACGCTTTATCCTTTTTAATGTTAGCCAGCAATCACGCCTTTGCGATATTAATACTGCATTTGATTCCCTGAAAAGTTTTCATCACAATGGCCTCTGATTCTATCATTGGCAACAACGTGCCGAACTTGCGTGATTTACCATGTTTTTTACTCTAAAAAGGAAGATTGAGTATAAACTGATTTCCTATTTCGTCCTGACTATTTGTGAGGAACATCACGTCTTCGTAAAAATTACTGTCAGCCAATTCCCGTCTGCCAGAATAATATCAGGGTATGGTTTGTGTTTATATTCCCTGTTCTTTTAACGTTACTATTTAAATTAATTTGGATCTTTGCGTTTTCTATAACTAAATCTACGTTGTATTCACACATAAATGAGTAATTATATACCCCGGCCTCAAGGTATAATAGCCTACATGCATTCTGTGTTTGGCGGTAACTTTGTGTCACGTGATCTCATCTAGCCATGAAATAGTCAAACACAATTGCATGACTAACTCTAATACTATAGAGATCCGTCGGGTTACAATCATTTTATTACTTCTACTTTAGGTAGTTATTAACCATAACTAGAAGACAGAAAATATTACGTCCCATTAAATTTCGTGCAAAACTGGGTGGGAACATCATATTTAATTAGACTATGGACAAACGGAGACCCCCCCCCCCCATATACCAAAATACACACTAATTGTCTTTTTCATTGACCTGGCTCTGCCCGTTTGATTGCAGTCAAGATCCGGGTAATTTAAGGTCACTGTCATGTCTTAATAGGGCTGTTGCCATGGTAACACCATGATGAAAAATGCAAATTAAAAGCAAAATGTAAAAGTAGTAATGGCTAACTGTATATTCGAGCTAAAACATGACATTTTCTTCTCAAATTCCAATTCTGTCAGTATAGTGTTGCCATGACAATGGTCTTGATTTGGGCATGAGCGTGATTTTCAACGATCATGATCTTGATCTAATCTACCAGGCAGCCCTAAATCTATATACCTTGACACTTACATTGTGTTTCTATGTTTTTGGGTTACATAAATATGACATTTTGTTGTCAAAGTCCATTTCAAACTCAAAGTCAGTCAGCCTAGTGTTGCTATGGCAACGGTCTTGATTGAGCTCGATCGTGACCTTAAATGGGCCAGATGTTGAGCTCAATCAACCAGGAAGTCTGAAATCTATATTGCAAAGACACATTGATTGATGTTGTTTAGTTACAATGATATGAATTATCTTAAATTTCTTCCAATTTGTTTTAGAAGCGTTGTCATCGCAACGGTCCTGATTGGGCATCATAAAAAACTTTATATGACTCAAATCGTGATTGCAATCAACCAGGCACCATACAATGGATGTTTCTAAACACTTAGATTGTGTTTTTATGTTGTATTCTCCCAAAGATATGATTGTTTCCAATGTTTATAGTGCTGCCATGGCCACAGCCGTGGTGGCCACACCCATCACTAATTTAATGGCAAACAAGTAGATTGTGACAGCTGAGGGTCCTAGCTTAACCTAAAAACATGGTGGGTGAAAATCCCTAAGAGGAGGGAGGGGGGATGTCCATTTTCCATTTTTTCCGTAACTGTAACATTTCTAAACTTATGTTGACGTTTTATCTATTGTAAGTTGTTAAAGTTGAAAAGTTGCATGTCGAAAATTTCAAATTTTCTTCTGGAATGTCGCATTGCTTTCAAGTCGTTAGTGCTTGCTATGCGTGCAGATTAGGCTGCTTATTTTAGTCGTCCAAATCTTTCAATAGTTGACACATTCTTCTATATCCTTAACAAGTACGATCGTTCTGACAGATTCCAATTACAGGATTATTATAAGGCGAAAACTAAATTTTAATATGAGGGTAGCCTTTTCCCATATCATAAAAGTATTATTTTATTCCATTGAGTTGTTACACGATAGACCTAAGTAGTTGTTTAAGCTCACTTTAACTGACTAATAGGACACTTGTTTAACGGTTTTCAGGATATCAAAATTGACTTTATCCTTTAAACAGGGGGCCCTTACATAAGTACCAATTTTTGGTCAGCTTGCGGCATTGATAAGCCTATGATGGCTTCTTCGCGATTTCCCTGCAGGAGGATCTAAAATACATACATACATACATTTCCGAAGACATATTGTATGTGCCATCTATACCCGTTGATAATTTTTGTCTCCTGTGCTTTTGCAACCAATTAATAATTTCTGATTTCAGTTTTTTAATTTTATTCTGCATTCCATTTTCTTTGATATATTCAATGTTAGCCAGTGATAGTTTGTTAAAAAGTGATATTTGTCACTAATTTGGTACTGTTAGTTCAGTAACATCAAAACTTGTGATGTCTTTTTTCCCAAGATATTTACTTACTTTAGATTGTAATTGAGTTATCCATGGTCAAGCTATAAACAAACTTCTACAACCCTTGTTGACACTGTTGAATTGGACGAGGGTTCAGTTTATATTTATACGCACATGAACCGAATCGAAAGCTTATTGATAGAATTAAAATCATTTCCAGAGGTTTTAAAGGGCAAAATATCAAACCTTAAGAAAAACCGCTAGGTAGTAGCAAAGATTAAAGAAATGAGGGAGAAAAAAGGAGGTCATGCATATTGATGTATATGTTGATTTAGCAGTGATAATCCATTAGCAGAAGTTTTAACGCATTAATTACTGCAAACAGGGATTTTTACCGTTTTGAAGAGGGCGCTGTCATACCGGTCCTATTAGGGACGTGTCTAGGTTCTGGGTCCAAACAGAGCCTTAAATGCGGCTATGGTTCCTAATGCGCATGATCGATCCTTTCTACAGTTCTACAAAGCACAGCTGTAACGTTCTCAATCTATGTACTGGTTGTGAAAATATGTTGAAAATATTTTTTAAAGAGATCTAGTCTCCGATTAATTACAAGAAGAATCCCAGTTGTAAGTCCAGTATATATTCCGTTTCGTAGCCTTGGATACAATTTTAAAGTCGCTCAAAGCTAAATTTTGTTTTAGCGGACGTGCTTGAAATTACCTCAAAGAAGCTTTCTGATTGGTTGATTACCAGACATGTATGTATAAAAGTTGCCAAACGAACGATGGGCAAAATTTCGTTAGGTAAACTGTGCTAGTTAACGGAGTGGTTAGAAAACCACATGTTAGTTCGAATATGTCACACTATGTGTGAATAGGGAATGCACAGATACATTGCCCAGAAGTGTTAGAGATTCCCCAAAGGCATTCTCAGATATTTCAAAGACTGCAGGTTGTCCACTTTCGCGGAACTAGATAAGACCGATATTGACTTCCAAACCGTCATCATCTTTTGGCCAAACACGTGCAGGTATACTTATAGAATGTGATATCGCAAAGATATGAATATTTTCAATTGGGAATAATATTTGTGAATGCATCTAGCAACAGCAGTTTGAATGATGTCATCATGACAATTGTCTTGAAGTTGTCTTTGTTCTACTTTATGCATATTAAAATCATGTATTCACAGAGGAAAGAAATATGTTTTGAAGAAGAAGGAAAAAACGTTGCACTTCGATGAATTTGTATATACAGACCAAGAAAACTTTGCTAATGTATCACATTTCACGGGAAAATAGACATAAGATGTAAATAGGAGAGTAATACTATATGTTAGCACATCTATCGTGATAATATTTCATTACTACTGACTGCGATTCACTTCCCCTCACCCTTCACCCTTCACCCTTCACCCTCCTCCCACTTTTGCATTATAAAATGATGAATTTTCACGAACAGATTCATGGACCACCAATTTCGTGCTTGAAATCATTTCGTTGTCACGATCAATGTTGTTTGAGAAACCAATGTTGCGTCTCGATATTATGTACGTTGCACCATTTGGTTGTTTGGTTGCTAATGCTACTAATGTTTCTATAAATATCTCTGCTTTAAAAGGCCTTGTTTCTGCATATCTGACATGCTTATACTGTTAATTTGATGTGGCTTCGAAGCATCAGTTCAGTTTTCTATTAACATGTCCATAATTGTTTTCGGAATTCTAATTACTCAACCAAAGAACATTCTCATAAAAATATGGATCACTCCCCCCCCCCCCGTCCTCCATGGATGATATCCGACACCATTTGCCCTTGAAAATTGTTATTTGTTATTCTTATACTAGTTTTGTTCGTTGAAGTTTGAGTTGCTTCTGATGAGCTATGTAGTCCAGCCGTTTTGATTGATGAGACTTAAACAAGGTTCAACGGTATGTAATACAGTCCTCGCTGAGAGCAGTACGGAAGCCAATAGATTTTGACGTTTGTAACAATCAATGAGTTATACGTATGAGTATTAGGTAAAACTATTTCATATACGTTAAGCGGGTCGACATGCATCCACCACATTTTTGATAGTCATTTTCCTTTGTAGTTTTATTTGAGAGTCGACAAATTGTGCGGATTTCAAAGTAACGTCAGTTTACAATACTGTTTTCATAGTAGGCTACTCGTAAAACAAGTATACTTTAAGTCAAGTACAAGTTCGAGCACTTAAGCATTTTAGTGAGAATACTAAAAGACGAGTATGCCTACTTTAACATCCGAGTGCATTGGAAATGATATTGAGTACTTCTTGTGTACCGAATACTTTCCAATACTGCCACTAACGGAAACTTAAAATCGGGATAAAGGCGCGCTTTAGAATCAACATGTATGGCTTTCATCACAATAAGAGCCATATGTGGAAATGGCTCTGGTTTGGATGGCAATAAAGCTGGCGCTATACAAGAACGTTACAATTTTAATGAAGGACTATGATTCACTGCTTCGTTCCTTCTACAGAATACACAAGCCACCACACCCGGTCATGCCTACCTAATCTTTTACAAAACCGTGGTTTGTTGAGCTTTACAATTTCGCAACAGTTCAGTGGTTTTATGAACAACTTTTCCATTGAAATTTCAAATGGGTCATATTGTGTAGCAATAACACTGCAAAGGGTTGTACATGATGTCTGTTCAAGTATAGGGACACAATCCTATATTTCTAGTTATTGCTAGTTTAAACGTGGAGAGATACTGCTGTAACTATGGGTTTGGTCGCATGCATAACAATATTATTATTAAGATTCAGTTTGAGTATTGCCTATAGAGGTAAGTTTGATAGTAAGGTGATGGGATATCCGTATGGATGCTCTCGTCCCGATTATTCTATAAATGTTGCTTATAAATACAACTTGTAAGTTGCTTGATTGCTATGTCTTTTTTTCAACAGACGGTGACGTTCGGCTCGTGAACAGCATTTACTACGGTGAAGGTAGAGTTGAGGTATTTTACCAAGGATCCTGGGGTACCATATGCCAAAACGGATGGGGCTTTGCGGACGCTGAAGTCATCTGTAGACAACTTGGTAAGTATCACAGATTGGAAAAGCTCTTATTAAATCCAGCAGCAACATGAAACTTAAAGTGACGAGACAGTATTGGTCTGTGTTGAACTTTATAACATTTAGGTCAGGCATACATTCCTTCCCGGCAGAATATAGTAGAATTACGTTAAGTGGGGCAAGTACATGAATATCAGCCTTGTGTGTAGTTTACATGAGGTCATAAACGAACATTGAAATAAGCATAAAATAAATAAATTGTTAGCTATAGAAACAGACTAAAATCATGAATGTTATTTTCGCTGATAAATATTCACGTCTAAGAGGTTAAAACTTAATCTGCGAAATATATATCTGGTTCAGACAGCCGTCATGGAAACAAGCTTGAATGTTTCTTCTGTGCCTGTTTGCTTCCTTGCCGGATGCAGAAGGAATTTATGCGATGGCGTGTGTGTGCGTGTGTGTATATGTGACACTTGCTTGCCATCACCGTAACTCAAAAGTTCATTTGTGGGTTAACTTCATACTTGGTTTGTGGATCCGTTTAATTGTGGACAAGTACCATATTCTTTTCTGTGACTGTCAATGGTCATTTTGGGTCAAAAGAGGTCAAAGTCGACAAACTTTGTAATCACAATAACTCCAAAATTGCACATTTGTTGAACTTCATACTTAGTATGTAGATCCAGCTAAAAGAGTACAAGTACCTGATTGGGATTGGTAGAGGTCAAAGGTCACATGAGGTTTACATGTGTCAAAGTATGTAATCCTTCTAATCTTTTTAAACACCTAAATTAAAGCTACAATCTTTGAGTTCTACCATGCTATGAGTTTCTTTTGGTGAACATACTTTGGTCAATTTCAGTTCAGTTTGGTGAACGGGCCCAATATAAAATAGATCTCAAGTGATCTTCAACTATACTTACATAGTCATCCAGGAAATGAAATCTGCTTCAAATAATTGACACATTCACATTCTGAGCTTCAAGTGTCAACAGGATATCTTAATTGGTCTCAAATTTGCCTTATTCTCTGTGATTTATATACGTGACTTGGCTTTGGCAGTAAGTTGTGAACATATACGACAGTGGTATCAACAATGTCATGTAACTCTCATTCATTAATAACAATTATTAAAGGGATGGTTGGTGGCAGAACTGATTTGCTAGCTCAAAATTGTTAAAAGAAATGTCCATTTGCTCATACATCTAAGTGTCTATATTTCACCTAGAAAGACTTTTCTTTCTGGATATTGAAACATTTTGGAAAAAATCTATACTGTAAAAATCCTTACCAGTGAATGAATTGGTTGATGCCCACAAGACATCTCTGATCGTTTCTGGTTCTCACTTAATTCTTCAACAAATTTAACTCACTTGCTCTACATAAGTAAGATGTGTCGAATTTTGAGCAAATTATTTGGCAAGGAATCACAAAGCCAACTGGCTTTCTGGTTACAGTTATGTGTCCTGCTTGCTGGTCCATGAAGAATACTATATAGTTGATGCTGTTTTTTGTCGAAACAGGATTTAGTAACGGGGCTCAAAGAGAGCTAAGCCAAGCAAGATTCGGTCAGGGTGGAGGTGCAGTGCTGCTAAGTGATGTTCAATGTCAAGGCAACGAGGATAATCTCCTAGGATGCGACAACGTTGTGGATAATTGGAAATCAAACAATTGCGATCATGGTGGAGATGCCGGTGTGAGATGCAACGGTGAGTTGTAGAAATCAGTTACAAATGTTAACAGTCAGCTGGACCAGGTAGTATAAGTAGGTTTACGGATCTCAATTGCCCTCACCATTCCTTTCGTTGATACATGATACATATATATATATCGTGTGTGTGACGCCTTGCTTGTAAACACGGTATCTCAAGAAGGGAAGCTTAGACCAAGCTCATATTTCGTGCGTAGTTGTGACACGTTAAGTATAAGAAGCACATTGTTATTGTGGAGCTCACCACATTGAGTAGAAGGTGCGCATTGTATTTAGATGAGGTCAAAGGTCAGTTGGAGTCACCAGGTGTCAAATTGTGAAAACCTTGTAAACACGATATCTCAAGAAGGGAAACCTTGGACCCATCTCATATTTAGTATGTAGTTGTGACACGTTCAGTACAAGAAGTATATTGTTTTTTATGGAGGTCAAAGGTCATTTCTGGAAACCTTGGTTTATAATAACCGTATCTACCACCAACCAGCCTATTAGATAACACGTGATTAACGCCTCATAAGAATAGAAGAGGCTGTTGGCTATTGGAAATTATCTTATGGGCATCCGTAGAATTAGAATTCAGAATTCAGACGAACAAACGGCCTTTAATCGTTTCCTGTACTTTGTTTCTTTCATATTTATAACTTTTCCGTTGAACTGAAAATGCAAATGTAATCGATCAAATCCTGCAAGATTTTCCAATATTGCAATGAATTCATTCTTCATTGTTATCTTCCGTTTCATAGCGTTTTATTTGCTTTGATTTTTAATCTTGAAGACTTGTAGCAACTTCAGAACGCCATACGCACCGTCGATCCCGCCTTAAAAGGCAGTCATTAGCAACTCCCTGAACAAAATAACCTGTGTGGTACACTGCGAAGAATTGTCTGGTAGCCCTTAAAAGTTAACTTAAATAACGATAAATAATTTTCCAAACATGTTTTCAAAGAAAGAGAATGTTGCGTTTGACAGAGAAACGATTTTTTAATCGTTCAGGATGGATATTTTAAATATACTTTGAACAGAACGAACGTGACGTCATTTTAGGTGATTTAGTGATTTTTGTGTAACAGAAGATAAGTTTGAACAGCAGACTCTTCGTTGTTATACATTGCGCTGTCCATCTCAAATGCGAAGAATGTTCACATATAGGCTACTCTAACGTTTACAATCGGCCAGTTCTGCGAAGCCTAAACTTCTCTGTACATTCTGCTCTGACATCGATTCCGCCAAGTTTCATCTTTCGATGTTACAACTACTTTTCAAGCTTCCTCTTACTGTAAAGTTGATCCGTGAATTTTATTTCAGAAATTTCGAAGGACGGTTTAAGAACTGTAGTTTGAGTGTGAGAGTGTATGTGCAACGATATGTACGTACCAACTGGCATGGTAGGCTGTACACGTACTTTCGAGATGTGTACGTAATATATAATAAGCAATCAACTAGCTCTGCGTGTACACGCGAGAGTGTATTTCCTTCGGAAATGGGGGTACTGGCATCAAGTCGCTCGTTTTGCCTATTTGCCTGCATTCGTCATTCACCAAATTGATGCGTTCGAACAAACGGTGCTTTTGGTAATAAACTGGTGATTTTAAAACCAGATTTCTACAAGAAGAAAACGTCGAATGGGGACAATTCTCACATCGTTAGAAAGAGAAAAATAAGAACTATAAGGACAATGTATCCAAATAATCCACCAGACAATTCCTTTAACTAATTATCGCAATCAACCTTATAAGTACCTAAGCGGACTTTCTCATGTCAGCTTGCACTTCGATGTACGCTTGAATAGACATGATTGTATAAAGTTCATTATGTTATAGCAAGAACTTCCTGGTTTTTTGGTTTCGATGATAACCGTAACCTATGCAATCACGCAGGCGGATGTAAATGTATATGGGTGTGGGTGCGTGCGTGTGCGACGCCTCGCATGTAAACACAATAGTTCAATAAGGGAAGCTTGGACCAATCTCATATTTGGTGAGTAGGTGTACCACATTAAGTAGAATAAGCCTTTTGTTTTTAGAAAAGGTCAAGGTCATTTAGGGTCACCAGGGATCAAATTGGGAAAACCTTGTAAACGCGATATCTCAAGAAGAGAAGTTTGGACCAATCTCATATTTCTTGTGTAAGAGAACCATATGTAGGAGAAGAAACCTATTGTTTTGGTGGAGGTCAAAGGTCATTTGGGGGCACCAGGGCTCAAATTGTGGAGCTACCGTATGTCCCATCGATCAGCCTGTCAGATAACATGTGCTTTAAGAATAAGTGGCTGTTGGCAATTGGAAATAAGATTATGGGCATCCGTAGAATCCAATCAAGACTAGCGTAAAAATTCCCATAGCCTTCAGCGCGTCGCTCCGGAGCATACTTTGGATACATACATTGCGATCAAGAAGATGTACTCTTTGTACATACAGCGGAGTTATTGGAAGGTTTCCATCATATTTCGCAATTGTTGTTTGGATGCAGTTTACGAAACTTAACTGTCACCTAGTTAAATTTTTGACTATGACCAAACTATCAATGCGAATTAATTGTGTAAAACGGTCTTAGCTTGGCAGTGAGTTCATGAGCTGTGTCTGGATCTCAATTTGTGTAGTCTCTTCCACCAGTTTCAGCATAGCTAGGCCTTAAAAGTAACGTTCGTCTTACGTCACGTTAGTGATTATGGGACAACTCGAGCCAACCTGGCTAGGCCTGTTGGCAAGTTTATGTAGTCTAGGCCAGCAACGGGGTGGGGGGGGGGGGTAAACCACGTGAAGAATACCAGTCAGAATACCAATACACTTAAAGGAATTGTCTGGTGGAAGATTTTATTACATTGCCCTTGTAGTTCTTATTTTTCTCTTTCTAACCATGTAAAAAATGTCCCCATTTGACGTTTTCTTCTTGTAGAAATCTGGTTTTCAAATTCATCAGTTTCTTACCAAAAAGTACCGTTTGTTCGAACGCATCAATTTGGTGATATGACGTAGCGCAGGCAAATAGGAATAACAGGCGACTTGAAGTTAGCACTCTCATTTCCGCAGCAAAACAGGTGATTGCCTATTATATATTACGTAGA
>KN882305.1:30180-44111 GCA_000934455.1 Apostichopus parvimensis
ATTAAATAGAATTAATACGGGTATTAAATATAATTAATACGCGCATTAAATAGAATTAATACGGGCATTAAATAGACCAATCACATCAGCAGGATTCTCACTTGTTCATCTGATCTGATCGCCGCGCCAACCTACAACTTACGTTTTTCGAAGAATAACAAGACGGTTCAGAGCATTGCGAACTGATAAAACATCGGACTGGGATTGAGGGTCAAAATTTGTCAATAACCTACAAGTATCGTTCGCTTCTCGACGAAAATCATGCAAAAATTGTTCTTTGTCTGTCATGCGTGCCATTGCGTTGTATGTTGTACCTTGCTTGCTAGCTACAACTACAATGCTTTCACGCTGGGGGATTAACACTAGCTCAGACCATGGAGCTATAGCTCCATGCTCAGACTGAGCATGGTAACAAAATTCGCTGATGTGATTGGTCTATTTAATATCCGTATTAATTCTATTTAATGCGCGTATTACTTCTATTTAATGCCCGTATTAATTCTATTAACGTGGTAGAAAAATTCACTGATGTGATTGGTCTATTTAATACCCGTATTAATTCTATTTAATGCCCGTATTAATTCTATTTAATGCCCTTATTAATTCTATTTAATACCCGTATTAATTCTATTTAATGCCCGTATTAATTATATTCAATACCAGCATATGAAGCTGCATGGTGATTGGCTGAGAATTAATGCCGGTATTAAATAGAATTAATACCGGTAATAATTTCAATTCGTACGGACATTAAATCAGCAATTATTTCCCGTATGGCCTACCATACGCGTGAGGTGCTATATACTTGACTTCTGACATCAGAGTACTCTAATTTGAACAGACTTCGTCCATTAGGGGTCTCGCAAAAACAACCCGTACTAACCGTGAAGGGTCATGTGACGTGTTCCATTGTAGCCCTTGACTAGTATAGTCATGGTTGGGGGAGGGGAGGGGGAGGGGTAGGGAGGAACAAGCCTGATCGAGCCATGCCAAGCACGGCTTCTGCAGGTTGGCGTTGTTTTTTTTTAAACAGACTATTGACTATTTATACAACGGTAAGGGTAAAAAAGATTAGCAATATGCTCAGAAAGGAAGCTTTAAAAACTAACACGAGGGGAAGCTTAAATACTGGGAGGCAGCTTCACACTTGGCATCCCCACCCTGCCGGGGGGGGGGCATTAAGCTATAAGGAAATATTAAAAACCCAAAAGAATCCCTTCCCGGTTTCTGGGCTGTTCCCCAGAAGAGACCTATTATTCCGGGGTTTGACTCACACTAACTCTAGCCACCAGATACTACTATAGCACTCTAGTCTCCTTTAAAGCGTGTGAAGACTCGTGCACAAAGAAACGTCTCATGTCGGTAATCTGACCTAGTTTCGATTGAGGTGTAACAGAAGTGTTTTTCGATGGCAGAAAGCGAGTTATATTATATTAGTTTTCCGGGCGCATATATATAGGATAGCCTACGTCACATCTCGTTCTTCGATAAATGGTCATTGGCCCACAGAAATGATTTGGACCCACCAGAGGGGGTGGAAGAGCCGCGGTATCCCGTAGCGATACACGCAGAGGTAAGCATATCTTATGCTGGCGTCGATTCCAGATCGCTACCGCCCATAATCATCGATTCATCGATATTTTCCATAATCTGCAAACGAGTTTGATATGGCAAGAGGGCTATATTAATCGTAAAATGGGTAAGTTAGTAGTTTACTCCTAGACAGGCGCGTAGCAGGAGTAATACCGTCCTGCGGGAAGGGGTGAATTGTCAACAACTCTGTAACTGGACGACATACATTAATCTTGGAGTGACTCGAACTCGGGACCTTATGATTGAAAGGCACCGGCGTTAACCGATGAGCTAACACTCCACTTGTTCATACATGTGAAACGAATATGTAACCCGCACATTCATAATCCAATGTAAATAGAAAACGATCAATAGAACTGTATTTGCCTGCAAATACGCAGTATTTTAGTGCGCGTGGAGTGCTTGTATAGTATCATAGGAAAAACTTTTCGGTTGTTCATGGTTTTAGTTTTGGGCGCACACACCAGGGAGTAAAGTCATGTAGGTACCTAAAAAGTGAGGGCGCTTGTTAGCGCCGTGACAGGCCCAGAATCAGTTGCCTACGCAGCTAGCCTATGAAACTGCAAATGTACAGAGATTATATGACACTTGATGTTTAAACGTCCAGTTATGTAGGTATCGTTCACTAGTCAAGTATTGCCAATATTGTAGCGCGCAGGCGCACCTCCAATAATCAACTTCACCGCCGGTGATTTTGAAACCGTACACTCGTGACAAACAGATATTTCACGTTGGCAAAGGATAGGATAGGTTCATAGGTTACGTTACTTCCACACACTGAAGACGAAAACAAATTGAAATATGAAAACGTAGGCTACGTGTGATCGTTAAAGCTATATTTGAATGAATTCTAAATGCAAATGTAAACATGGAATCATATTAAGAACATAATTAAAATCTTGATGTAAATCTATATAGTAACACTGAACTAGCCATTGCTTATTTAGACATAAAGAAGTTGGGTTTTTTTTCTTGCTTTAATTTACTAAATTCATAGTTGTTCATGTACCATCGTTTGGCCGAATTGCAAGGACCATATTCAAGTGTATACCAAAGGCGGTTGTATTAATAATTTAAAAAAAAAAAACACTTATAGTGCCATACGATCTAAAATTCCCGACTACTCATAAGGCACGCAAATGAATAATGAATCTATAGTTACACACACAAGCTGTCCATTCCTTAAACGCAGCTGAAGCGACATATTGCAGTGTTGTTTGATTGAATTGTCGAAATGTTGTTGTCATGGAAAACAATAGCTACAGAACAATCGAAATTACATCAGACAAAGGTCAAAATAATAGAGTCAAAATTATACAGATTAATTATTGTTTACATTTTTTTTCAATCTAAGCCAGCAAAAAGAGAAACTGCTTAACCGAAATGATATACATAGTTTTAGCCAATGACCAGTATACTAAAATAACTAATGACATTGAATATTTATATATGTGCCAGTGTCCGTTAAAAAAGACGTTCAATTCGCATTGAAAACAACAGTGAGAAATGGAAACGCAAGTTACAGGAAAAGAATAAGACATTATGGGTCGATATGGACCCAAATAATCATTGAATTTTAAAAAAAATAGTACTCAGCCATCTTACATCCTACAAAATTCATTTAGGTATTGAAATGTAGCTAAGACATTGTACTTGTGATCTAAGGATTACAGGTTCGAGTTCTAACCAGATCATTGCGTTGTATCCTTGGGCAAGGCGCTTTATCTCCATTGCCTCTCTTCACCCAGTTGTATATAAATGGGGACTTGCGAGGTAACTTGTAAATATAGTTGAGTGCGCCGGTTTGTGGCTGCACCCTATGGGAAGTCCCCGGGGACACATGGATAATGGTGCCCCAGGAGAGATTGGTTGAACTGTGCACACTTTGGTGTGTAGATGTGTCAAGTTACCAATGACCAGGGTTAAGTTGTAAAGTCGTGTGAGAGGGCCTTGGCCTTGAACAAGACTGTAAACCTGCGCCACGAGTGTCAAGGTGACAGATATGGCGCGTTTTAAGTGGCCGAAAATTAAATTAAATTAATTAAAATAAATTACAAGGTGAAACGTCAGTTAGAATATGTCGAGTTCTTAAATTTAAAAAAAAAATACAATTTCAGAAAAGATCTGAAAGACGAAAGAGACGAAGATTGCTTGATGGATTAAGGTCATTTTTTTCAAAGATGTGGGGCAGCAAAAGCAAGACAGCGGTTTCCCCGGGACGTTTTAAAAGGATGAAATTATTTGAAATTGCTAGTCATCAGTTGTGTAATAATAATGGAAATTTACAAACAGTACATAATATTATACGGAAATTTAGATTTATTAAATCGATAGACGGTTTGTTATCATTTACCATTTTTTTTTTCCTTTTTTTTGTGGCCGTGAAAAGAAAAATAGGTCACCGAGAAGACCTTTTCTGTTACGCAAGTCCACCACAATTGCAAACGGCAAAATTAAATTAGACAATCATACACTGCACCTGTTTGAAGATTTTAAGTGTAAGACAACGGATACCATTTGCTTGATACTAAATCTGTTGAGCTATATACACTGTAAATGGGTGTGTAATAATAAGGTGCAATGAGACGGCTGCAATAACATGGACATATCCATGAGATAGGTTCATCTGATAAGGTGTGAACGTAACATGGTTAGGTCAGTATGAAGTAAAGGCACAAACCCAACCTAAAATAACAACTTCCAGTAGCAAAAATCAGAAAAGTCAAATGATAATCATTCCTTGTCAATATGAGAAGAAACTTTAGAGACAAGATTTTCTGACGATCTGAATTACTTAGCAGAAATGGCAAGTCTTGCAGAATTGATTAATATCGTACCTATGCAAAGAGGGTCGAAGGTCAAACAAATTTCACTTCTGTATAATCAGACTTATTCTGACTGTCATCTGCAATTCACCTTAAACGACCTTTGACCTCCATGAAAAACAATAGGGATCATCTGTTCAACAACATACCAAATTTAAAGTTAAAACAACTTTTCTTGAGATAACGTGTTTAAAGGTTTTCAGCCTTTGACCTCTGGTGACCTCAAATGACCCTTGAACTCCATGACAAAGTTAACATAATATCTAAACACTAAGGGCTACTAACATACGCAGTTAAAAGTTTAAGCATCTTTTTATTATTGAGATAACGTGTTTAAAAGTGTTTAGCCTTTGACCTCTGGTGACCTTAAATGACCTTTGAACTCCATGAAAAATGATAGAGAACATCTAAGCACTAAGGGCTACTGACATACTAAGTTTACATTTCAAGCAACTTTTACTTATTGAGATATCGTTTTACAAAGTTTTCAGTCTTTGACCTCTGGTGACCTCAAATGACCTTTGAACTCCATGAAAAGGATAGAGAACAACTAAGCACTAAGGGCTACTGACATACTAAGTTTACATTTCAAGCAACTTTACTTATTGGGATATCGTGTTTACAAGGTTTTCAGCCTTTGACCTCTGGTGACCTCAAATGACCTTTGATCTCCACGAAGAACAATAGGGATCATCTACTTACCAAGTGCTATCTACATACCAACTTTCCAGTCAAACAACTGTTGGTTCATGAGATATCATGTTTAACCAAACCAATGTGTCACACACGCCCGCCCGCACACACCCACCCAATCACCATCGCATAGATTCCTTCAGCAAAGAATCAAAAAATAGTCTTTATTTGGAAGAGAATATATTCTACACTAGTCTGTTACTTGAAATGCAACTTTTTGCAAGAAATATCTTATCTTTTATTATTTTGTAGATACTTTATCTATTATATAAAAGTGAGTAATAAAAACATCTTCAGCTCAACGGCTAATATGTTTCTGTCCAATAAATGCACAAAAGATCACCAAATTTGTTATCTTCGCAAGAAAAAAATGCTTATTTTACATGTTTATAGTCTGCACTGTTTCTACTAAGCAATTGACTTCAGCCAACAGATTGTTCCTTTAATGATTATAAAACTTTATCCAGAAAGCCAGAAGGCTTTGTAATTCCTTACCACACAATTTGCTCAAACTTCAAAATAACTATATGACTAATGTAGAGCAAGTGAGATAAAATTTGTCCAAGAATTCAGTGAGAACCAGAGAAGATGAGACACTTTCATCTCTCATATGTAGCACTCACTTGTGAGCTTCAACTATTTAATTCACTGGTAAGGATTTCACCTTTAGTATTTGTATCCAAAAAATGTTTAATATCCAGAAAGAACAGTCTTCCCATGAAATATAGACACATAAATGTATATGTACAAATGGTCATTTTCTTTTTACCAATTTTGAGCTAGCAAATCAGCTCTGCTACTAACCATCCCTTTAATAATTGTTATTAGTAAATAAGAGAAACATGAAATGGTTTATACACTGAAATATTTGCACAACATACTGCCAAAGCCAAAGTCATCTACAAAAATCGAACAAAATATTGCTGATATGAGACCATTTGAGATAACCTGCTGACCTCTTGGAGCTCAGATTGTATATTATGTCATATTAAGGGTGACTTGAGTGTGTTTAAATTATCCAAGTTGACCTCAACACAAGAGTATCAACTGTTTTAAAACATACTTCATTTCCTGAATGACTGTGTGTAGTGTTGGAGACCTGTTGTATATCGGCCCCTTCACAAAACTAAAATGAACTCACCAATCCATGTCCACCCAAAGCAAACACAAGTTATTGGTGGACCCACAGAATAATTGTAACTTTAGGTTTGGAGAAATCATGTTATCACAAGGATTATAAGCTTTGACACCTGTTGACCTTTGACCTCTACCAATTTCAAGAAGCTTCTTGCACTCACCAAACTGGATCGACATATTAAGTATTAAGTTCAACGAAGATGTACTTTGTGAGTAATTACAAGGTTTTCAGATTTTGACCTCGTTTGGACATCAAATAACCTTTACTCTTAGAAAAGAAAATGGTTCTTGTATTCAATAGTTGATCCATATACCAAGTATGAGGTTAATTCTCCATGAGATTTTAGAACTATACTGTATTCAAGTAGTGTCACATACACACACACACATGCAGGTATGGTTTACATTCAGAGTGAGGACACCATTGGATCCATGTCACCTAACCTTAACAATAGTCTTGAACAACAGAATGCCTCTGAGGACATGGTAATTCTATTGAAATGACTTCTGAGGACTTGGAATTCCTTTGTTGAAGTCCTCAGTCTGAATATAACTAGTGCATATATACACACACGCTGCCACCATCGCAATTCCTTTCGCCTCCAGCAAGGAATAAAAGCTGCAGGTATAATTCAAAACAAATTTGAAAACATTCTGTCTTCAATTACCTTGATTGGGTCTCTAAAAGACTCTTCTTTCATTTGCAAACCTAACTTATCCTCTTTAATCTTGATGTCAGTGATTGTCTTAATTATATTATCAATCACATCTTCGATTTGCTGAACTGACCGCATATGCTTTCAAATACTGCTCTCTTTCAGCATCCCGTTGAAATTCCACGTCCATTTTACGGGCTTGCTGTAGAAATCCTGTAACTGAGTTCAGAGATTCAACTGCTTTGGTACACGAATATATTTTTTCTCCTGCAACTTTGTCAATCTTTGCACACATATCATTTCTATTAGCGTCAAGCCGTTCCTTTGCCTTTTCAGTAGCTATGTTTATTTCCATCTTCAGTGCTTTAGTTTCTCTCATTATCGTATCTATATTAGATTGCCCAGTTTCAGTGACTTTGTCCATTTCAGATTCAACAGACTTCATCTTCCTCTCAAATTCTTTGCCTTTTCGCAAAAGTTCAGACCTTGCAGAGGTCAGGTAAACATGATCACTCCAGTAACGAGGGCAGCAGTATTTTGTATTTACACACCATGCTACAAGGCCTGTCATGGGAGGGGCATTTTGGTGGTCTTTCAGGGTTAACATGCTGTACTTCAGAACCTACTTGATTGTTGTCATGGTTCACTTTATCAGGACTGTCATCGATCTTAGTCGCTCCATGGCTTTTATGTTCACCTTCACTACATGCGGCACATATGAGCACATCACATATAGGGCAGAAGAAGTACACTGGCCTGTTATGCTCGGAGCAATATGTGGACCCACGTCCATCGTCCTTATCCTCTGTGTGAATTGTTGGTTTCCTTCTTGAAGGTTCTTCCAGCCTCGATGAATCACCTCTCTCTGAAGAGCGAGCAGACGTTCCCCTCTCCTGATATGATTCAGTCGACCATTTTGCTGGAAGTTCCTGGTAGTAGCCATGATTGGCTGGCTGGCCATAATCATGGTTGGTATGACCAACTCTTGCAGGGTCTGGGCTGTAGTCATTGCCACTCACATTCACTCTATTCGCAACATGAGCATGTTCTTTCTGCTGGCTAACTTTTGGAGCATTTTGGCTGCTTGCCGAAGTCAATTTTCCTGAGTGATGATCATATCGTCTTCCCCAACCTTGGGAAGACATTTCTTCAATAGCTTCATTCTCAGAAACAGCTCTGTAGTCCTTCCCGGTCCCAGTTCTCTTCTCATGTGAATGTGTGTTTCCTGCTTCCCCATCAATTTCTTCGAGGGGTCTTACATACTGAAAACAGCTACCACAATCAGGGCAGCTCAAAATATGCCCATCCAAGAGACCTGGTATATCTTTCAAGCAAAACTCACAGACGCTGTGCCTACAATGTAGGGTATGCATCTGTAAACTTTCATACCTGGTTGTGTAACCGCATTTACTGCATGAGTTGCTGCTACTGGCCATCATGAAATGTCAAGGCAATGAATACAGCTGGCGACTTCTGTAATATAAACAAGAAGAAATGAAGAACTACAAATTCATGAAGCGGGTGAGTGGGGGGTGGGGGGGGGAGCATATGCCTACTAATGATTTCTAAGTGGTAAATTTGGCATCTGTGAAGTACAGTTAACTGTTTTCAGTAGTTGTATCTCCTGTACAAATGCATTAATAGCGCTCCTGTAATAAAGATATGTCCAAATCAAAACCACTTCAGACCCATGCATGAACTGATTAAGGGCTTGTTGAGACATGTAAATTTAGAGAAAGCATACAGGTAGATTATTCGGTCTCTGTATTTCCCTTCCAAACATGACAACAGCATGTTATCATTCATTGGACACAGGTTTAATCTACCAGTGCAAACTTTGTGCTATCAGCGAAGTGCATCTACAGTACTACCTGTTTTGATCAAATGTCACTTGGCCTGCAATTTGCAAACTTTCAAACGGTCATGATATCGGACAATTTTGAGGCAATGCAACTGACATTCGATTAACTTATACGATTAATTTATGGTGCGCTAATCATGTCAGGAGGGTGGTCAGTTTTGGAGAAGGGTGAGCTACACCATATCCAAAATCTGTTGATTTGATATGGAATGACCCCAAGAGCAATTATAGCAAAAATATACAGGACAAAAATGTATTTTGAAAGGAATTTTGTAACCGTCACTCCACCGACCGTTGCCACTAAAGATTATATGAAGGAGAAATCCTCATCGCCAACCAACACTGATTTCAAATTCATGAACAAATTTATATTAGCTACTCAATCTGGCAATCGGAGGAATACATGTACTACTTGACATTTTACACTTGTGAAGGATTTATGTTAATTCAATGGTTCCCCCTTGGAAATCAATTTTAACTAAATTTGACCTTTGACCTCTGACCCTTGGTTTTGGAGATATGCGAGGCACAAGGGTTCACCCTGGGGTACGTTCCCATCAAGTTTGAAAAATTGACCCAGCCGTGTAGGAGTCGTCTTTGACACAAAATTTCAAATGTACACATAATGCCACACTCACACACGCAGACATGTTTTGACCCCTACCTCAGTCATGGACTTCCCTTCCCCCCCCCCCCCCCCAGAGTAGCTACTGAGGAAAATTGAAAATTATCATGGCAACTGACATAGCTGTATATTGCCCAACTGCCAAAGGAACTACAATATCTAATCCTATATATCGGAGCAATGAGGTAACAATATATCTACTGTAAGGTCAGGAATACAACAGCTCAAGTTTACACACAAGATGTACCTGAAGATGTTTGGCCCATGCTGATTCCTTTGATCTTGACAAGAAACAACAGCTATATAAGTTCCTAGTACCATTATTCTGTCTTAGTTGAAGAAATACTGCTCAATATTATTCCATCAAAAATATGAAAATGCAAATCATCTTGAAAATACATTTCCCCAACCCATAACACTCTTGCCCCTTTGAAAGTGATCATACAATGAGTGGCCGAGTCTGAGTTTATTTTACCCTCAGTTGTTATCTTAGGCGGTGACAGCAGGGAAAGTCACTTTTATGCCAGAGCTATAGCCGATTCTAGCTGGTCTGAGTCCAGGTCAACCCGTATCTAAGTCTGTATCCTGGCTATGAACTACTGTGTCACTCTATAATTGATTTCGCACACCATAATTACACCTCTCTCACCCACACGGTCTCTATGTTCAATACAGCCGCTTAGGTGCTGCAGGAAGGGATTAGGAATATATACATTCAATCACTCATTTACCTTGAGCTGAGCCAACCTTTAGTATTACAGTGCTCAGACAGACTAATTACTGTACAGCATTTAAAGAACAAAAAAGTAAAATATTTAGTCAGATTTATGGTATGGCCTTTTACTCACCAAATATCTCCTGTTACCACCATTCAAAGATGTAAATAAATTGTATCTACAGTATATGCTGCAGCAGCCTAGAGTTGCAGGATTTTTAGAGAACTTTGCAATGGGAGGGGGTGTGTCTGGGTGTACAATTCAAAAAAGGGATCCGTGACAACAATTTATATTAACATAAGTAGAGGTGTAGGATGGGCTTATGCTAAGAGGGGAGTGGGGTGTGGGGGGGGGGACACTATATTGTTATTGGTTGGAATACAGGGTACAGCAATTTTCAAATATATATACCAATACCTCTATGAGGCTCAACGACATGGCACCAGTCTGTACTTGACTGAATTTACTGAACATATGTAGTTAAAAGCTCACTGGTACTGAACACTACATACTGTAGATCATGTTTAAATCAAACAGACAAGGTCATGTCAGAATACATGCTAATTTACTTAATTTGCAATGTTCACAAAATATAGAAATGTTCTTTGTAAATGATACCCAATGTATTAAAACAAATCATCTTTCTGATAAATGGTACAAAATGGTCACAGGTCTGTGGGTCCTTTTGGACTGTGAATCTTGTTTTCAAAACCTTTAGCCTAACCTAGTAACCCTTACCCCTTACCCCTAGCATCTAGCCATGATAGAACCTCTACTCGATACCACAATCGCACTACAAATGCCAACCAGTGATAACGTGGTGAGCTCTGAATCCAAAATGTACCTTGTCAAAGATTGTTAAAGTGCAGCCAAAAATGAATTTACAGCTGAACAAGAAGAAAACAATGATTTACAATGTTTACATGGCTTTCAGACTTTGACCTAGAGCTATTGACCTCACATGACAAATGACCTTCACAAAACAAAACAGTAAAGGGTTCTGGAACTCACTGAGATGGATCAACAATTCAACATAGTGAGTATGCATTTCATACTGTATTATGTTATGGAGTTACAGTGTTTACAAGGGTTTCAGACTTTGACCTCTATTGACCTCACGTGACCGATGACCTTCACAGAACAACACAAAAAAGGGTTCTGGTACTCACTGAGATGGATCAACATAGTGAGTATGAATTTCATACCGTATTCTGTTATGGAGTTACAGTGTTTACAAGGGTTTCAGACTTTGACCTCTATTGTACTCACTAGGGTGGATCCACACACCGAATATGGAATCCATTAAAATTTCAAATTTGAGTTTATACAGTATTTACAAGCCAAGGCATCACTCTCACATGTACATACTAACACACAGAAGGTAACACACACAAGCCAGCATATTAATCACACATTCACACACACTCAATCATGATCGCATAGATTCCTATATTGCCTTCGCCAAGGACTCAAACACTACAGTATAAAAGTGAGTGTCCACACCATCAAGAATTTTACCATACATGAGCCTAATGTGAAATGGTCATAGGAATTCTGTTCAGCTTCACACAAAATTAAACTGTGCTTAAGTGAGAAAAGATGAATTTGCTCTTTTACAAACTGTATGCAGAGAGCATAGCTAGGCCTAGTGAGATGAATAAACCAATTTAAGCGAAGGACTAGAAACCAGATCTGCCAACTCTCCCGGTTTTTACCGGGAGTCTCCCAGATTTTCAGCCATCGACAAGCCTCCTGGTTTCATGCTCAAATCTCGCAGTGTTAATGATTGCACCATTTGCTGGTACCCTTTGAATGTTCTCCCAAAATAATCAATAATAATTATAACAATAAACATAATAATAACTAGTCTTATATAGCGCAGACTCCCACAAAGGTTGTTCAATGGGCTTTACGGGTGCTGAAGGTGCAAAACCTAATAGCAGTTGAGAGAAAAGAAAAAGGTTTTCCAAATTGCAAAGAGACAAAATTACTACAATATTAATGCAACAGTGCAGTATTACCCCAATGGTGAGCTCAGTACCTATGTACTGCAGTGTCTTGCAACTTCTACATATTAGGTACAGTATGACAGGTGTTCAGTGTAACACCAACTGCAGGTTAGGTAGCACTGTCTGGCGCGTAGCCAAGGGGTGGCGACGAAGGGGGCGACCGCCCCCCTCCCACCCCCTTGAGCATATATGTTGTATTTTTGTATGATATCGCTAGTAATTTGAAAATAGAAAATGCTTAGATGCAACTTACAAGGCCTGGGAAGTGCCATTTCCAGCGATCTGGGAGGCATTTTCGGCCAAAATTCTCTTTCACGCTTCGCGCCAATATATGGTGGCGCTACCCTTGGCAAATTCCTCACTACGCGCCTGAGCACTGTTCATAGCGAGATATATATCATCGTTAGTCGATGACATCACGTTTCAAGCGTATCAGCATCTGCACCATTTGTCTAGTTCCATCATTTATACTGTATTGTTATAAAACTTCAGTTGCAAAATGCCATACAAGACTCCATATTTTTCCCTTGAAGCTCCCTATTTTGGGCATGAAAAATGTTAAATCTCCCTATTTTTGTGACAAACAGGTTGGCAGAACTGAGAAGCAAAGGTTAGCAATTGAATCTTTTTGAATTAATTTCCCATTAAATTGAGAAAATCTATACACTGTAGTATCCTGTGCCTAATCTTTCCCTAAAACAACACAAAACTATGAAATTTCATATTTTTGCAATATTTATCACAATCCAGCAAATGGAAACGAAAGTCGAGCTCGACTGAAGTCAATTCTTAGAAGATTATGCACACGGTGAGAACAGCAAACTGGTAATCTAAGCCCAAATTGTTACATTTAATATCTGCAGTACGTGTTTAGGCTACAATGTCACAAGTTTGTTAACCAAGAAAAAAACTACCTCATTCTTGTCATTGTACTGTTCATGATACTTAGAATGCAACATCCAGAGATCAATCCCCCCCCCCCAATAACATTAATTAATGAATACAAGTGGAACTGAGATTAATTTATAACTCCTGATAACCAGATCAGTATAATGGAACTTGCTACCACAGCAAGGGCAGTCGCAATTTTCCTGCATACAGTTGCAACAAGATTCACACATTACGCAACACAGATGACTTGCTCACACCTCTGTAACTTCTGTCAGAAACTAAAGGGAAATTTTTGTATCAGTTAGTGAAATAGTTTCCAAGTAGGAAAACTCTTACTTGACATTCCCTTGGTTTGCGTTATACAGGCTGCTCTGTGCGTATCGGTTACCTTCGGCTTCAGTTACACACACAGGTACATTCTAATACTGGAAAGATCAAAATTTAAGACAAAAACAAATCTGAAGTTTGGTTAGGCTTCCAGCCAACTACAGCAAAAACATCCAACCAGCATTGAACATCAGCATGATTTGGTGATGTTAATTTCCATTTCGTTAAATTATTATTCTTTTTCGGTTATTTTGCATCCCGCTACTGTAGCCTACAGAATAAATGGCGATCGAGTTAGGAGTAGGCCTAACGGAGAGCTTTACATTTCAAAAAGAGCCAATAGAGTTAGCCTATAGAAGCCCTGTGAAGTACACACAAAGCATTATAGTCTACGTAACGTTAGATTCAACCATCATACTTACATGGAAATAGCAATTTGCTTGTGATTGAAGATTTGGTCAATGCCTTTTTTGCTGTCTGAACACTTCCGTAGACAGTCAGAAATCAGACTGCGACTTTTGACCGTTATTTCGCAATCATTAAACACTTGGCGAAAGCGGTGAAATGCATTGTGGGAGCTTAGCCCATCACTACTTTT
>KN882305.1:56375-78407 GCA_000934455.1 Apostichopus parvimensis
AGTTATGATGTTGTAATCTTTCCATTATTATTAACAGTAGTTGAAAGGAATGTTTGAGAGTAAACCAACCACACATCTATAAGTTATAATGTTGTAATCTTTCCATTATTATTAACAGTAGTTGAAAGGAATGTTTGAGAGTAAACAAAACACACATCTGTTAGTGATGATGTTGTATTCTTTCCATTATTATTAACAGTAGTTGAAAGGAATGTTTGAGAGTAAACCAAGCACACATCTATTAGTGATGATGCTGTAATCTTTCCATTATTATTAACAGTAGTTGAAAGGAATGTTTGAGAGTAAACCAACCACACATCTATTAGTTATGATGTTGTTATCTTTCCATTATTATTAACAGTAGTTGAAAGGAATGTTTGGGAGTGGCCAATCAAACATCTATTAGTTATGATGTTGTAATCTTTCCATCATTATGTTACACCTATCTATACGCTATCTTACATTAAGGCCTTGTGAATCAGGGGGAAAGTAGAATACTAAATAACCGTGGCAAAATGCTAATCATTTTGGTCTTAGAAGTTGACTGACTTACACATGTAGGAAGAACACTCGAGGCAGCCTTGCTGAGATCAAAACCTCTCATTGAACGCATTCCGTCCACGAGTAGGGTTAGTACGTATCTGAAACAAAACAAAAACATGAATTGTCACAGAGGGTCAAAGATCCAAAACATTTAGACCTTATAGGACTAATAGAGGAAATACTGGAGTTCAGGAGAAATATTAGCTATGTTAATTTAATTTATGTTTTACTTAATTTAGACAAATCTACATTTACTCATTGAAACATATCAACATTGTCTTACACATATTTTTTGTTATGTTACCTGTTTTTTCTGCAACACTTTAGAACACTGAACACTACCAAACTTAAACTCATCCATCATAAAATTGATTAATCAAGTCAGGGCAGTGAGCATGTGCTTAAGTTTACAACTGATCAAGACTTTTCCAGTTTTTAAGTCTCATCGGATTCTAATATTACTGAACTTACAGCATTTCTCCACCCCTACTAGCACAGCCCAGTTGCAACAAAAGAAATTAATCACTTAATCACAATAAGAACACAATAAGGTCTAGGAAAAGCAAAACTGAAGTTCCCAGAAATCTATGAAGAAAGAAAAAAAATAGGTTTTTTTAAACAGAGACACAGACAGACAAGGTTATTCTCTAATCAGAGAAAATATGATAAAAAGACTCGAAATATATATTTGATATATTTGGGGGGTTTTTCACTTACATTTCTCCACCCTTTAAGGAGATGACGAGATTCTCATTGGATATGAATGCAGCTTTACAACAGTCCAAGGTCAGGTTTACGTTTTCTTGTTTCTCTAAAAGATGACAAAGAAAAGACCGTCAGATGGCAAGAAAAAAAGGAGAATGGAACTTGCGCATAAAATCATCGATATTGTGACACAATATACAAGCAGAGTTATCTGCATACACAACCAAAGGTGCAGAAGAGACTAGCAATGATTTAACATCATAAGTGACAACCACTGAATCTCAGAACCTTGTGTTGTTTAGAAGATTTACACAATCAGATCTTGCAATTACAGTTAGCATTGGCAATATCATGGCCCGAGTATTACTTAACTTCAAACACTTCCAAAATACTTCCAAAGACATAAAAAGACAACAATAAAACTAAAGTTACTTTATAAATTGAGTATTTGAAGTCAACACTAAGAATCTGAGGAATGTCATTATCTGGCTATCTCGCATACTTGGCAGCAATAGTGATGACCCTTTAATATTTTAAATCCTAGAGTGATTAAAGTCCAATGACAATCTATATGTAAATCATGGCAACTTTGCTGCTTTATAATCCGGTTACATCATATGCAATTATTCTAGATTGAAAAACCCTTTTTCGGCATTTACCACCTAACCCTTAAACAGAAACAATTTCATTCCCTGTGAAAGAATATAACATTAAAAAGCTGTGGGGAGATGATATAGATTGAGATACATCAATTGACATTTTCAATCTAGCTATACTCAGGTGGTCCATACCAAATTGACTGATAAAAATATTTTAGTTCTGTGGAAGAGGACTTCTACTTACTGAGAGGGAATGTTGTGCTCCAATCAGTGATTGAGTTTAGGGACACTCCATAAGGAGGGATGGACTGATTCAAGTAAATAAGATAATTAACAGCAAATATGATGATACCACCTAAACAGAAAAGGACAATGAGAAAATGATAAGAAAAATGTTAAAATGCCATCAGTATAGATAATAGCAGGATTAGTTTTTAAGAGGCTGTAAAATTGGGCAAAGATATATTTGAATAATACCAGTGTAACAGTTAGAGAAATATATAATTCTCAGCATTAATCAGTGATCTCCTGTAACTGAAATTTAACATGAACTAGTTCAATATAAAGTTAATTATGGCTCATCCATTGCCAGACAACCAAAACTTTAAACAAAGGAAAGGTTACAATATAAAGTAATGCACTGTCATAAAAAAAAATAATAATAATCCTGACACCTTTATTTGATTATTGACTTGCCCATGTTTATTTTATCACATCCGTGTGATAATAAGTGTTAAAGACAAGAGCAATTGACTTACAATCAAATGAAACTACATTTGATAAATGGGATTCAACTGACATTCAAGCAATGCAGTTCCTGGTGCATTGACTTATAATCAGTCTTGGGCAGCAATTAGTTTAGGTATCAACTAATACTGTTTCTTGCCACTTACCAACCAGTTGTGTAATTAACTCAAACTTAATCTTTTTCATCATCGACTGGTGTTGGAATCGAATGTAACAATTTCTTGCAAATAACCAGGTGGTGTTGCAATTAAATGTCTCTTTTTGTCAACACACCAACTGGTTTTTGAATATTTCCTTGATTTCTTGTAACTCACCGATTGGTTTTGGAACAGCCAGTACTTGCAATGAATCATATGGCAGACTGCTTTGGGACCAGATTACGGGATGAACCTTCTGTGATATATTTAACGAGAGCGCCACAATTCTACACGTGTCGTGTCTGACTGCCACTCGACTGAAAAACAACAAGAGAAAGGAGTGACATAATCTGTAAATGGTTCAACTCATGATGCACTGACAATTGTAAAATTATGGTGTTTATTGTCTGAAATGTAAATCAGGGGGAAAGGAAGGGGAACGTAACATAGGGATGGAGGAAAGTTAACGCCAAAATAGTAGTCTACGAAAGATTATCAGCTCTCTAGAATTGTGCGGTACAACAAGATGGCCTTTACCTTAGTGCATAGGCAAGTTCAACTGGAGGCCATTATACTTCTCTTAATATGCTTTACTGGGTAACGTTCATTTTTAAGTCACTGCTAATATATGTGACATATTTTAAACTAAATGGTGTTTAGAATAAGCACACTCACCCAGGCCATGTTCTGACTGGCTCATGAAGAATCACCAAGGTTGGCTCGTAGTAACCGTGCAGGAACTGGAAGTCTATTATGTTGGCTAGCAACTCATCTGTCTCCTTCAACTTGATGAGATAACTAGGTCTGCTACTGTAATGACTGAAGTTGGAAAAGTTCAAAATCACACTTTTATTTATATTCCAAAGCAAAGATCTTCATCAGCACACCAAAAAACCAATTTCATTACATCTGTCTTTCTGTCTTTTAGAATATCCTCAAGTTAAATTTAAAGAAACGAACAAAACTAAACCTTGGTATCAGAAAGCAAATTGATTTGCCGCAGCCAAAGAACTGTGAGAAAAAAATGGTTACTTACACTGGTGCATCACTGTCATCCCCCATGGTTTCCCTCTTGAATGGAAGCACCACCAGGCTGGTGCCATAAATTAACATTACTGCACAACGGAAATCTGGGTCCACCTGAATCATGGGCAGGTGAGGGTTGGTAAGGTAACCGTTCTGAGAAGACAAGTGAAGATTAGAAATCAAAAATGACATGTTTGCTCTTTGACGTTATCCAAAGTTCTACCAAGTTAGACCGTATGTAACAGAGTGTTGTTCAAGTAGGGTCACAATCAGCTCAGATAGATTTTATAATTCTTCTTGTAAATGTCCTGTTTTTTTTGTACTCAACTGCAACAGCTAACATAAATGTCCTCAAGGGAATCATGACCAAGAAAGTGTTCTATAAATGATGACAGATGAGGAAGTGATGTTTACTGTAACGTACCTTGAGCTCCTCCTCCTCAAAGTGATGCATGGATAAAGTCTTAAGTTCGTGAGTACTGGCATCATACTCGATCACTGACATCTGAATGACAAGAGATAAAGGAAGATATGTTCGCTAAACTTAAAGGCTCACGAGGCAAGAAAGCCATAGCAATTACTTTAGTGTCTCCTACCCTTACTTTTACAACGTTCTCTGTAGTTCCAAGAACAACCTGTACTTTTTCTGTTGAAGGTTTTCTTGAAATGTCATGTTTTTTTGTTGATAAATATAATGTGTAACCAAAGGTCTTACTGACTGTCCTGCTGGTAATCCCTACAGTTATTCGGTTGTCCCTTTATAATCTCCCAAGGATAATATTTCTTGTCCGAACAGAAATTAGTTTCCTCCTCAGGCTGACCAACAAAACTGAGACCAGATTGGGTATTTACAGGACATGTTTTACAGTTGAGCTTGGGCTTTTTACAGTTAATATTTAACATTAACATTAGCTTTCAAATGTACCTTAGCATCTGCAAATGCCATTAGCAGAGCATCTCTCCCTAGAGAAGCCAACGGAGCTGCTTGGATGGCTAATACCCTACAGGCAAGTTGATAGGTTGCCACCTGCTCCAGTTTCTCCTTCCTTTTCTCTTCTCCTAAAAAGGACAAAAACACAAAAAAATCTTTTATTCTTCAGCTTTAAAATCATCATTCAGGGCAGAATCATGACTAATCAGACAATATGACACACCAAAATTTTCCTCTCAAAGGTGGTTTTTGGCCATAACTCTATTACATTTGTCTTTTGTTTATAAACAAGGCTTTTATCAGAAATAGAAAGTAGGGAGTCCAATTCTCAGCTAATGGAAGGAGTTGACAACACAATTTTGACTGAGAGTACTTGTATGCAAATTGCTGGCATCTTTTTCACCCTTTCAAGGATATGAACTAGTCTTCAGTTGTTGTTTAGTAATCTTGTCCAGTCTACACTGGTTCATTGCCACTTTTATCACATCATATTGCATTCTTGTTGCACCTTTCTAGCAAGGTTCTTTGGCAGACACTAGTTTTGAAGACCGTCTAAAATGCAGGAATGTGTCTCTCTCATTCCTGTTTCTTTTTACCCTTTCTGTTATTGTACTTCTTTACATTCTCTTTTATTACGATATCGGTCAAGTGATCAACTGTCCAATAGGTGGGTCACTGGCTTGAGCCTTGCTGACAAATGTATTGTAGAGAGGCTCTTGTCGACATTTAAAGCATTAACCAAACTCACATGGCAAAATCATGACATTTAACACAAGTCTGCTCTTTTTAAAACTATAGGAGATTCTGTGACATGTACACTACTTCATTTCCCCTCTAGGGGGGGGGGGGAGTGGGGATAGCCTCAGAAAAGGGGGAGAAATAATTGGTATCAGACTGGCACACATTCTGTCTATCAAGGACAAGCAGTTTGCAAAATAAGTGAAAAAGTCAAAGGTCAGCTGAGACACTACAGTATGTAATGTTGTGATATGTGCAGTATATATGCATGTTACTAGAGCTGTATGCACACATTTAAGTTTTCTTGGGCACGCACCAAAAAAAAAAAGCGAGTGGATTATTTTGATAAATTTTAATTACAAAGAGGTCACTGATGTGAGGTACCGTAAAAGATACCGTTGATGTTGTTTTCTGTAACATATCTTACAACTAAAATAGAAAACATATAGTGTGTCTGGAAACTAAAGCTAAAGCTAATACTCTTTTAGCTTTAGTATTCCTCATCTTTCCATGCTTATAATCAGCTACAACTTCAAAAATAGATACACTGTTGGAAATGTCAACTGATGTAAAGCAACATAAACATTGAATAGAATATCAATAATATTTCAGACTTACCATTTGATTCTGTTATTTTAGCCAAGGGAACCTACAGGTTAAAGGAAGACAGTGTATAATTTATGAACGTTGTAAAGTTATTAATATTACTGTAGTCATAAAATGGAAATTCCTCCTGTTTACATACCAATTCAATCTGCTAATGAAAGCTGAAGGAAACATATTTTACTGTCTCGTCTTTTAGCCCTAATGATGGTATTCATAAGACTTACTGGGCCAACCAATAAGTCATAATATACAGTAGATTTATGTTATGTGAACATTAGTACAGTCGTAGTTAGTACTTTTTATAGTACTTAGTACTATAGGCTTCCCATTCCTTCATCTTGAAATATTCTTATATAGACCACAGTACTTGACAACAATTCAAATCCAGAAATTTACATCTGTATTTTCAATAACCTACACAGCGGTTAGGTTCCAGGCTTTGCAGAATAGCTTGCAGGCTATGATGAAAACTGTTTTGATTAAATTGATAGCAACAATGCTAGTCTACTATGGGTTGTGTGGCTTTCTTTGCCTTGGAAGTAGCATTTAATCATTTTTAAAACTGCTTTCTAGACTCCTGTGCTTCAAACGAGATCATACACAGAAGAGAATATACTGTACTGTACCAACATTTTAAACCCGAAAAACACTTAACTGTAACAAAAAATGCCTGTTAGGACTGTTTGTGCACTTTTAAACAACATTTTCATCATTAATTATAAACTTACCTCTGGATTTCTCAGTATCCTGTACACAGTAAGCTCTGTTGCCTTAGTAACAATCAAGTTCTTTTCATCCTTTGAGATGAAGTTGCAATAGAGAGCATTTTCAACACCTGTGGGAGGCTTGACTTGTCTGTAGAATGCATACATGTAGTCCAGTCAATCTATGATTTAACCTTAAACAAATTGCAACAGAAGTTATTTCAACGCAAATTGATAGAATAAATTCGTCTTAGTAACATACTAAAAATCGACATAAATCGACATTTGCCAAATTCCGAAATTTTGGCTAGAAAAAGAGACGGTTGTGTCGATTTTACTAATGCTTCTTATTAGCTACGGTAAACAATTATATAGCCGTTGCCGTGGCTACAGCCTACTGCTTACACTCGCGCACGCTCGGTCACGAAAACCTTTGACTTGAGCAAGGATGTAACGTTTTTGAGTCTTTGCTATCTGTTATCTGCGTGGAATGTTCAGGTAAGGAATAGATGTACATTTTTGTTATACGAAATAGCCATTGCGTTTCTGTAGTTTAAAATCAATTGAATATAGCACAAAAAGAAAGAAAATAATCGAAAGAATAGCTTCGCTAAACTGGTGTTAGGCTGGTATTACACACAAAATACATGTAATGATGTAGCCTATATCACTGACATTGGAGGCCTAGTAACATTTAGACTTGGACCTTATCTAAATTCGAACTCCACGCAAATAGAACATTTGCTGGTGTATATTTTAATTTACCACAAGAAAACTAACCCCCAACTACCATTTACAAATGCAGTTTGGCTAGTTTCGCACGAAATACGAACGTATAGGCTAGCATAACGTTAGGCCTAATGTTATTTTTAGTTGCACTCAAAAGCAAGGTTATGCTTATGCCGAGATTTCGAAAATTTTGTAGCTACGGATGCCTTTACGTACCATTAGTAATTACGTACAAATTGCTGGAAAAATGAAGAAATCATGGATTTTCTTTATTGATCCACATTAAGTTTAATTTTTTCATACATTACTATTAACCAAACCATTATTCATTCGGATTCTTTAGATAACAACCGCATTTTCATCGATGATTAAGATACAATCTTTGTAAACTTTGCAACATAATTGCATACTTTTGGAAATGTCACTTAAGATAAACAAACGTGACTGTGTCGTCGTATGCTTTTCACTATTTACTCTTTACGGGGTGTGGGGTGTCATTAGGTTGTATCCCTACCTTCATGCTCTATCAGTAACCTAGTGAACTAAGTAAAGTAAACCTGCACATATATCTTCATTGTACATTTTTGTATTTATTATTTTCTTTATTAGATGGACGTGTGCGTCATCTGTCAGATTTCTTTTGAAACTGACTGCGACCCTGACGTGACATTGCGAGAGAAGGGTGTTCAAGGTATTATTGAGGCAAGCAAAGAACGTGGTGATGAACTTACCATATCTGTTGGACAGAGGGTTCACCAAAAATGTCGTAAACGATATTGCAATAGACGATCCATTGTTAGCGATTTGAAACCAAATGTAGAATGCGGTTTAAAGCGTAAATTACGTTCACAAACTGAACAGTTTTTGTTTGGTGAACACTGCTTTTTTGTGGACAAAATGCTGAAGTGAACGGTAAAAAAGGTAATCAGGCCTACCCCGTCAAAACCTTTGAAATTCAAAGGAAAATTGAGTCGGCATGTGACGACCGCGGCCAAGATGACGAATGGGCTAAACAGGTGAAAGCCAGATTTTCACTTGTGAGCGATTTATATGCTGCAGATGCAGAAAATGACGAAGTACAAGCTACTCTAACCGATCTAGTCGAAAAAAATGAGAGAGTTTTGTCCGAACCCTTATAGCACTGTATACATGAGGAAAAGGCTACAAGATCACTTTGGCGATACAATTTTGATAACTGAGGTTAACGGCAAACCAAACGTTGTAACATTCACAAACACAGTATGGTCAATTTTGCAAGAATTTTCAAAGAGACCACGGCATCAAGACGCATTTTCCGAGAAGTTGTTTATAGTAGAGGCTGCTGCAAAACTTATCAAAAGTGATATAAAGCAAATGGAAGCATCGCATTTGAGATATCCATCCTCATCAAGTGTATCATCAACTGAGCAAAATCTAAAGTTTATTCCTGACAGTTTGAAACTACTCTTAAACACTATTATGGTTGGAAAAGAGAATGATGTGAAAGTATCTTCAATTGGACACGCCCTCATCCAAGCTGCACGACCCAGGGTTTTGATCGCTCCTCTACAAATTACATTAGGAATACAAATGCATCACCACTTTGGATCTCGGTTCCTAATAGATACTTTGAATAAACTGGGATTCTGTTCTTCGTATTCGTTTGAGGAAAAATCACGAAAGTCATCTAAAAGATTCAGCACGCCAATTTGTTCGTTTCCTCAATCAAATCAATATCCCTCAATATATGATAATTCGTTTTCAATAAAGAGGGGAGTAGGGGGCATGCCCGACTAAAGTGAGAGGGAGCACACTGAAAAAAATGTATAAATTGTTACAATTTTGTCACCCCGCGACCCACAAAAATAAAAAAATAAATGTTACTCTCTACCACCGTTTTATAGTTACCCCACCCCCCCCCAAAAAAAAGCAAGTCACAAAACGAATCGCCGCTCGGTTAGAAAGTACTAATTGGCTACAGGAAGCGATGTGGGCACTGCAAGTTGAGCTCGATTGCAAATGCATAGTACTCGCTGCTTATTTACAACAAATGGCAATGTGTAAAGAAGTTAAATTTCAGTTTTAGTGATAAAATCCCTTGTTTTGTAAATCAAGAGATGCCCATACAATGTGATGTCAAAGGAGAGTCACATGTTTTCATATTATTTGCCAGGCAAGTACGTTTTTTCTCAATACTCTTATGCCCACGCTAAAGTTATGTAAACATTGTTCACCTAAAATCATAAATTAATTAAATAAGGAAGAAGTTAGAAGTTAGACGGATTCTTTACTATCTAATTTACAACCATTGTTCACTATTTAAAGGTACCGCCGTATGATTTGATTATGCTTTTATTGTAATTAATGTCTTTGATGGCAATATATTAGAATATTTATTGAAAAAATAAACCCGCCGCCATTTTGTATTAAGACGCCATTTTGGTTGGGTTAGACAACCAGGATCAATGTCGATTTTGGATATGATGTTTATAAGACACTAATCAGTCTAAAACTGCTAAAAAAATATTCTGTTGCAATTTGTTTAAGGTTGAGCCATTTTTTGTCATAGATTGACTGGACTAATGGTCACCAAGGCACTATGGTTGATGTAAGCAGAAAATCACAGTAAAGACAAAACTAGCTGAAAAGGAAAATGACATGTAAAAGTTACTTTTCATTGAACTGCAATTCTGTATCTTGACGAATGTTGAGGCATCTTTTTTGCTGTGGGTGAGGGTGGGAGGGAGGGGGAGGATCCCTTGGACGACAAATTTGTTTGCCCGAAAGAAAACATGTAGCAAAATAACAATGAGTAATTATGTACATTGTAGGAGGGAAGTGCAGTTTTGGTACATAGAACACCGAGTGATATCAATTTATAATTTCACCTTTATGGATGTATTTCGTTACAATGCAATCTGAATTTGATGTAAGCAAGCAGTTTACCCCCAACCTCTAAAGCTGATTTTGGTCACATACAACCATTAATACTTGCCCTGCATGTCAACAAGAAAGAACATAACTTTTCTTATCTCTATTATTTTATCATTCACATGTTCTTGAAATGTGATACTGTTTATATATATACTTGGTTTTGCATGTTTTTAAAAAAAAGAGTAGTTTCTGTAACTTAATGATTTGTGGAGACATCCAAAGGTATTATCAGCTTAATTGCCAAGATGCTATCACTCACTTTATTGTGAAAATATTACTGTACATTTCACTAACCCTTAAAGATAGATTTTGTTATCAATGGTTTCTATCGCACTATTACTTGCAGTAAATGTACAGAATTTTTTGTCAAAAGTAAGAAACATAACTTGTGCTTGCTCTAACATAACTGTCAATATACAATTAATAAAAAGCGCTTCCTGGAAGATCACAAAATTTAATGTTCAATAACTCTAAGTGAAGTCGAACCTTGTTATCCCATTGACAACATTAATGCTGTAGATGCTAAATTATCAATTGATTCCAATGGTTCCACAACCACAATGTGAAGAAATGAAGGTATAAATTATTATAACAATGTGATAACATAAAGGTATGATGTACACACAAAATTGATTGATCATATTTGATATCTGATGCCTAAACTTTTAGCATACTGCAGGCATAAAGTATTCATCCTAAATTTGTCTAATAGGGTCGTGAATGAATGGAACGGTTTGCCTGAGAAAGTTGTACTTGCAAGTATTAGTGAATGGGTTTAAGATTGCTTTGGACAAGCACTTTAAGCATTGTAACTGGGTCTGATTCTTTGTGTCTTCGGTTTTATTCTCTCCCAAAGGGTCCTTGATGTGGAGTTGATTGTCTCTCCTGATCCTTTTTTTATATACTAAACTAAACTACATGTAATGAGTATGGCTATTAAATGGCTGATCAAACCTGGTTCAGCAGTATTTACTTTCCTTTATCTGATTAATTAACGAATGTTGATTGCTGTAGTATACCACTGACACCATTTTCAGAGTGTTTATTAAAACACAAGTTTGTTTTAGAAGTACAGTAGGCTAATCACTTTTTTAATCACTCATCGCCAAAATGGTTCAAGATATTAGTAATATTAGCAAATGGACTGCAATGCTCAAAATGGCGAGGCTAATGCTAATGATATGTTTGAGGATTTTGCACTTGGACTGGTCCAATGCTGACCTAGGCCATGCAATCTTTGTGTATTTTTTCTGTTATATTATAGGCCTAGGCTGTAGCAATTGTGTGGCATAAGTCTAGGGTCATACTAATTAGCGTCAACAGGCCCATTTCACGACAACTCAAGACAACAAGTTTAAAATACCATCAAATACAATGGTTGTAGTCAGAGTGTATCTGGAAACACGTTTAAAACTGACTGAAACCATCGTGCATACATATTTTTCACGGGAAAAAATGTTTTTGTCATAAAAATAGTCAACTTTCTCCGTCCGTAGAATTGGACGACGTGATGCTATTGCACTTGCGCAATGACATTGGACCGGACCATTACACTACAGGTAAGTAATTTTTAAGTCGAGAATGGTGCCCACACACTCGTGTCAATGTAAGAAACTCTTCATAATATAGTTTTATTTACATGTATTTCTTTGTTTCTTTCTTTTGTTCTTTAACTCTTTCTTCTGTCTCAATTTGTTTTGTCCTTCTTTCTTTCTTTCTGTCCTTCTTTCTTTCTTTCTGTCTCTATTTCTTTCTTTATTTATTGTACACAAAGGTAGTTCCAAATCCCTAACACAAACCCATCCATATCATAATGGTGCGGTCCAAAGTCATTGCGCAAGCGCAATAGCATCACGTCGTCCGATTCTATGGACGAAGAAAGTTGACTATTTTTACGAAAAAGATTTTTTTTCCCGTGAAAAATATGTATGCACAATGGTTTCAGTCATTTTTAAACGTGTTTACAGATATACTCTGATTACAACCATTGTATTTGATGGTATTTTAAACTTGTTGTCTTGAGTTGTCTTGAGTTGTCGTGAAATGGGCCTGTTGACGCTAATTAGTATGACCGTAAGTCTATGTTGGGAGCACCTGAACTGTCAGTAGCCTAAAATACCCTATGCTTAGACAATTCTAATCCCTGTCATTGGCCTTGGTTTTCATGTGGGCTGCTACAAACTTCATTGCAGTTAATTATTAAGTAGCCTAACGTTAGTAGCTGATATTCATGTGGTGGTACGCATCCCTGACTAGACTGACATGAAGTCAGTTTGGCTGGTCTTACAAATGTGTTCAGCGAAGGAACAGTATTTTCGCACAACCAATACCCACGCTGTACAAATAAACCATCGTAACACAACCATTCCATTCCACATTATTGATATACTTAAGCGACCAAAGATGAATTTCGTTTATTGCTACACAAATGTTGACATTATACCTGTTCAATGTCCATGACAAACCTTCCAGAGTACTATATTTTCCTAAATTATTTTCGCTGAGAAAGATCGTTCGATCTTGATGTTGCGCGTGGGGCACATGAATGCAACCAAATAAACAAACACTTATACTGCTTCGGAGGGTCTGGATCTCTGAATTACAGAAATATCTCACACACAGTCTGGATTGCACAACTAAGGTCTGCACAACAGTGTGTGCAAAGCATATAAATCGATCACAGTTTTGTACGGTGGTCATAAGGCGACATGCGAGATGTAGAGTTACCAGATTTGAATAAGACGACATCGCGACAAAATATTGAGTTTGTGTCGATATACCAACTTACGCTATCTTGACATCTCGGTACTAGATTTGTCAAAATGTCGAGTTACCATGATACACCCGACTAAGTATCTCAACAAAATTTGATTTTTGTCGAGATACAGAGTTATGCTAACTTATTGACATATCGACAAAATTGGTCAAAATCTACATTTTAGCCCTGGGCACAAGATTTGATCTATCTACACTAATATAGATGTCAAGTTACCGTACCTCAGTATCACAACAAACATATTTTACATGAAGTTACTTCCTATCAAACACTCAGATCGCAGGAATGTAATATTTAACTTAAGCAGAATGAGCGTTTCAAGACCTGATAAGAAAAGAGAATTTGTAAAACATTTAAGACTGGTGAAAGCCTACCTTCTCATACTTTTACGCAAATTTGGCTTGGTCTTGTCTCTTCTTTGGTGTAATGGGGGTCAAAAGAGGGGCATAGGAAGCTATAAAAAAAATAAGGGTCAGAAAGTGTTGTGGGTTATGGGTATTCCTCAGAATTGTAGTTTTGTAGATGCTATGGTGACCAAAACGGGATGGTGAAAATTTCAAATCTTAACTCTGAATTGTACTTTTTTCGAAATTAAGACTATTTTCTCACAATTTCATTTTCTTTCTTAAACAAGGTACTTTTTATCAAAACTACTTTATTTCAAATTCCTTCTTAATTTCTGTGGTTTTGTTTTGAGGTTGTGTGTTTCTTATTTTTATGTTTTGCTATTGAAGTTTGGACTCAAGTACTCATATTTTCGATTTTATAATGTACTTAACATGCAGGCAAAGATATATACACTGGCAACATTTAACTTGTTCTACCCAAATGTAGTTAAAATTATGTAAATGATAGCACCATTTTGCATCTTAGCCCCATACCAATACAAACAATTCCCAAAGGAGAGAGGAAACCCCTCCCCTTACTGGGGTGAGGTCTAATTCCACACTGCATGATGTTTTGAAATTTGACATTTTCAAATCAATTGTTACAGGCAAACATGGATCTGTGATTCACCTCATTTACATTTCTCTGTAGTCAATTTCTCCCATGTGCAGTGGTGTGAGAGGAGGGAGGAGGCGGAGGGCCTACCTACAACCTAATATTTGTCTCCCCCCATCCCCCAGAAGAAATGTTTTTTTATAGAAAATAGGTTCTGCCTGCCCCTAGCTACCCATATGTATCTCCTTCCATTCTTCCCCTTCCCATCCATCCATTACAGATATCAGATACTTTTTTATCTTCTGGCAGTACTGGTATGAAAACTGTGATTTCGGAAACCAGACTTTTTCAGAGACAATTTCGTATCAACATATAATTTCTGATAGGGCAAACAACAGTGTTAAGTATACACATGTACAAGATCACAAAATGAAGAAAAACATTGGTATATTTAAGTATTACATATCTATTGACAGTTTCATTTCTTTCTGCTTCAATGTCACAAACATTGTTAACTATTTTAATTAAAACCTAACATGAAAAGCTAGATGATTTTCCTTAGTTTGGAGGGAAAAAAATGTCAAAACAAAGTAAATCAATAAAAAGAAAATACTCAGGAGGAAAAGAGAGAAGATTTTACTAAGTGGATTTTTTTTTCTAGGTTAACAGAAGCTCATGAACAGTGTTATTAAATAATGACTCAGCAAAGGAGAACTTAAATCATACATAATATGCCCATCCATTATGAGTGTGTCAGTGTGTCCAAGTATGAAAGTTGTGCTGACTTCTGGATACGTCATTAGTTACAAGAAGACATTCTGAGAGACAGGATGACAGTTTGATGTTAAAGACACCAATCACAACATTGAAATACAGTAATGGTGAGTTATCTGATACAATAAGGTGAGTCGTATGAACTGATGATTTACATCACTTAAGTCAACAGATATTGTAATCAATCAATTCAAGACAAGTCATTCATACTCTCAAGTCATCTGACCTGTTAAGTCAGACCAGTCAAGTCATCAGATGAATTTGGAACAAATTCACTGGTCATTCATACAATCAAGTCATGTGAACTGTTTACTCAAGTACGGCCACTCGAGTCATCAGCTGACTTTGAGACAAGTCAATGGACCATTCACACTCTCAAGTCATCTAAACTGTAAATGCAAGTCACTCAGGTCATCAGCTGAGATTTCAACTCCTAATTTGCTTCATTTAACCTCAGACATCTAACCTTTCATTCTGAACGTCTAGAAGACACAAGTTCCCATCATCGGCACCTTCCTAGAAAGGTTTAGGAAAATCTGCCCAGCCATTTAAGAGGAGCATCTGTCACAAATTGAGAAATTGTGACGTAACCGATACAGATATTAACCCTCGGACAATGCTTTCGCTTCGCCCCATTCGCCCTAACGTGGATACGCTTCCCCGAGATTCGTTATTCAGAGATTCAGAGATATTACCATCGCAAACTTTGGTATGTCATCTGGAAAAATAGGCTTGAATGTGCAACCGATTATAACATGTCATCGACGTTCTAAAGGATCAAATAAGATTTTAAAAAATGAGATAAAAAGCTCAAGTGTGAGAGATTCGACAAAAGTTATTGTCTGAAATATATTAACGATTTGTATGAATATATGTTGGGAGAGAATAATATACAAAGTTCAATGGAAATACAACTTTATTCTGATAAATTCAAAGTAAATATAATGTGGCTACAATAATGCATAGTAGAGCTTCTCAGCTTTCGTTAAAGATAATTGGCATGTTGATTGGTACTTTTTGGTGTAAAATAAAACATGTTTTGGGAACATAAAACCTTCGTAGATATTAATGTTTGATCATTTTCATGTCCACGTATATTCCGGTAAGCATAATATTGATATCACGCATTATTGATTGATTGATAGTGTTGCCATGAGATAAGGGCAGAGGTGTTTTCCACACATAGATCTAACAACTGTTCAAACCTCCCTATAACGTGTTGGTTTGATTATACACCTGAACAAAACTTGTTGCAAGTTTTTGAAATATCTCTTGCTGTATGAAAAAGTATTAAAGACACCAAGCTAGAATGAGTTTTACAGTTGGAATAGTTACACATAGTACAATTTGACAACATGGACATTCGGTGAAAACTTTACATCATGTAGGAAGAAACAGTCGTTGTTAGAAATATCATCATCATCAGAGACAAATATGGCACCTCTACACCACCAATGGCCACTGCATTGACATGAATGGCAACCATTGAATCACCTCCACTAACAACGTTAAATGCAGCTTCACCCTTAGAATCCACAAGTATTGTAAGTCCACTGCACTGTCCGTCGTCGTCGATGTCGCCGTGTATGATGTCACAATATTTCCCCTCTGGTAAGTTGGTATGTAAGGTAGCAACTAAATGATGATCGGCTTCATTGTTAACCACAAAGAATCCCTTTGCACCCCGATTGAAGACAATTTGATTATTACCATTATCCCATCTAACTACGATGAATGTTCCAATGACGATGTTCTTAAAGCCGACCATATTCCTCATCACTGACCATCGATGTTCGCATTTGTAGTCGTTGGTACACTGGCCGTTACTACTGATTTTAGTGGAAAAAATAAAACCCTTTGAACTGCTTGGAAGACTATCGTCATAGCTATCAAATTGAAAACTAGATATAACTCTATTCACACCGGTCTCTCACACTCTATTCACAAAGGTCACGTAACATAGTACGAGCCTGCGGAACAATGAAAGCCCTACCACCAGATCGTAATCATTAATATCATTTAGTGTAAATAACTGCTAATTCACTACAACGCTCCCTGTTCTATTCGATTGAATACAACGCAACTTTATTTAAGATCAAAACATATGATACCAATAAGTAATCACGAACTAGACACATCGTCTATGACCATGGGACATTGTAGGACTAGGTCCGTGGTTCATGTTTTTTATTGAAAGGGGCGAATGGTGTTGGGGTACCGAAAATTTATCTGTCGTGACAGTGACCTCACACGCACTTTATTTGCGTGATGAGAAAGAGAACGTTATAAACCTAACTGGCCGCTGTTTAAAAGTAGAATGTCCTAGCATGTGCAATCCAGATGAGGCTTTGGTGTTGATAGCAATGCATTTGAGGAAGGGACACATTCAACATACATATATCCAAGTACGTCACCTTTGCATGGACAGCAACGCTACTTACCAAAGTATGTCATGTGGTTGAATACTGCGTCAGCGTAAAGTCGTACATTTGCCTTATTGCAACGATCTACCATGTTCCTGAATTGGTCAGCGTCACCACTGCGACTCATAAGGTCAATCCAACCACCTGGTAACGCTCCCACCATGGTGCAAGATTAGGCATGAAGGTAAGGTCAATAGTCGGTGATATTTGTACTCCAACATATCCATTCGGTCCTAAGAAACTTTACAAATAAATAAGATAATGAAGATGGCTTAAAATGACAACATCGGAATTTCCCGAATGTATGAAAGAGATAAGTGTTTGCAAATCCCCTTTTCTACTACCTTATCTTGCTGGACAAATTAATGAAACTGACCATGGTTGTCACCCTATGTTTACTTTAAACACTTCCATGGTGTTGTAAACAGAGGCAGCACAGTATTGTAGTTACCGTGAAGAGCTATATTGTGGTTATATGTGTGTGCTCTAAAGTGAAATATGAAAAACGACTCTATGATCTGTATGGAAGTTTTTATTTAATTACAGCATCTGAACGTTGTTACTTAATGTTGATAATCCTCCATTTCATAATTAAAGGAGGAATTATTGGATCGACATAAAGGCTACACGATATTATAATATACCAGAACATAAACATATAAACTATTCTAAGCATTTCACATGGCCATATAAATTGATCGAGGTTGTCACCATGTGTTTACTTTAATCACTTCGATGGTGTTATAAACAGAGGCACAGTAGTGTAGTTATAGTTAAGAGCTTTATTGTGGCTATATATTAGTACTCTAATGTGAAACATATGAAAGATAAAAATAAAAACTCTATGATCTGTATGGAAGCTTTCCTTTATACTTGAGACATTTCAAAGAAGCAGTTTGGTCTCTTATCCACACGTGACCGTACAGAGACCTTTAATTAACCTTTTATAACGATAGAGACTTTGTATATGCATGGAGGTCTGTTTTTACCTCCATGGTATATGCAACTTTGAATTCCATCTTTAAAGGGTTACCTCTCATAATCTGAATGACAGCTTTCTGCTTGCAGTAAGCTGGAACTGTGCAAGTGTAATCCTTCCAACTTGAAGCGCTATAGTTGTGACTCACCTTTCACATCCTGCGCGACGTCTACCCATTTCCAACTAAATAGATGAACGATCTTCTGTCGGTTTTCAACAGTGTTGGTAACAAACTGGGCGTTCGTGAAAACCCAACGACATACAGAAGAGGAGAACGATGATATTCATGTTGAACAGTGGCGGAGCGTCCATACAGTCAGGGGGGGGGAATGCCCCCCCCCCCCCTGACGGACTCAAATGGACTGCTGGCGCCCTTTTCAGCTTTTTACCACTCTTTATACTTATTCGCGATTATTGACTTTTTTATTGCGCTCTCATCTACCTATTGATATTTGTCACATTTTCTTGCTGTAATTTTCTGACAAAATGCTCTAACGGCTATTTATTCTTCATTTATATGCAAATTAGCAAAGCCCGGAAAGGGTCATTTCCGGCGATCTAGGGTGTATCTTTACTCAACAAAAGTCTGTACGCTCCGCGCCAACCTGTGGTGGCGCTTCGCTTAGAGAGTGTCGAAAGCGCCCTAACAATTCTCGCCCCCTCTGACCAATACCCCTAGCTCCGCCACTGATGTTGAATATTATTTAGCTCTACGAGAACCATATACCTCCTTTCAGATTAAATAAATACTAACCGAAAAACAAATCAAAATCATATTGAACTTTGGAAACATAAATGAGATCAAAATCATATGGACAAGTTGTCAGATACAAACTGAATTAAAGCAGCCTTTTGTCGTTGCAATGTCAATTTCGATTTTTTTTTTCGTGTTATTTTTATTTGATGTTTGTTTGAGGTTTTCATGTGATTAAAACTAATCTAGCAAAATCTTCCAGGCCAAATGTTCGTCACATGATCCGATGGGAGTCGTGAATATCTTGTTAGTTATAGTTAGTTATTGCTGGTTAGATAGGAAACGAATAAGAAGGTGTCTATATCTTTGATTAGTGACATTTGCTGTCATAGTAGTTTAACAATTACGCATGCCTGGATATTTTGCTGCTAGCTATCAATCCATTGCAAAACACTGCTTTGATAATCGAATCACAAAAAGTTCAAAGTAAGTCAATAATCATAGTCGGTTATATTATCATTTATTGGCCATAGATTTAATTTCTTCACCTGTAAAACGAACAATTTATCTCTACCTATTTAGGCTCGACACTGACATTGGGGTGATTACATAGTACATACTTATTTCATGCAAAACACCTTTAATATCTCCATAGTGTACTGCAAAAAACTGTTCATTTCGACATTTACACTTTGTTTCTTAAGTTTTGTGAAGTTAGTAGCCATTCGTTTAAAATACCCCACGGGTAAGGTACTTCCAGGATGTCCACCCGGGCGAGGGGTACATGTTTGTTAACCTCTAAAAACAGAATAGTTTCACATGAGGCAAAAGCACTGGTAGTAGAGAGGTGCCCTTGATCATAGAGCGCGTGCCTCCTATGCCAAAAAGAAAAGATATTTTCGGAGAAGAGTATATCAGAGGGTTAGGTTGCCATAGGAAGAAAGACTCCTTCTCAAGGTTGATTCAAAATCACCTTATTTTCTCGTTAGAAACAAGTTTGTTTGCATGTCCGTGTCTTTCTTTTACGGATTCGCTACAGGCGACTTTTCCTCAAGTCGAGAAAAACACATAACTCGTCAGAAATGTGGTAAGGAGATAACGAGCTGGCCGATAGAGCACAATATTTAAGAAATAATGAGTAAGAGTTATGTATTAATATACTAGCTTGCAGTGTTGAGAAAATTCAAGATACAGATGACTGCAGCCTTCATAATACCACCCCACCCCCCACCCCATTTATCCCCATCCTCGCTTGTAAATATCCAAAAGAAAATGTCTTTCTTTGTGAAAGACCTATTTGCGACTTGTCTTTGCGTTACCTTTGCATTTATGACAAAGTGTGATGACGGTGTACTGTAACAGCTGGGTTTTCATCAGTGTACTAGAACGCCCAGGGGTTTTCCATGTATACTCTGCTTTTGAAGTATAGACTATTTAGAAATCGGATGGTATGTTAAAATGTATTTCCTCTTTTTTTAAATCCGTGTTTCCTTAATATTAAAGGGATGGTTCGTATCAAGTATGCTAATATTATTAATGATTACTGTCGGTAATATCATTGGATGTTGGTCGAACTCATCGCTCTTGGCAAAGTTTGTGTAATCAAGTTTGTTATTTTACCAAAACGTTCTAACAAGCCTTCTCCCACACAGCGGTATGTTAGACAGATTAAGAAGGTGTGTTGGGCTATTCCGTTTACGTTTAAAGAAGCAATTAGGTTACATTTGGTGAGTGTTAAAAACTAGGATCTATCTTCAGGCTCTGTTTTGAGGAGAGTCTGCTTACTTTGGCTACCATTATTTAGATCAAGTCGATAGAAAACATCCGTAGTTTAACAATTGAATGCAAAAAAACGGTTGGACATATAACTGATTTAGTTCATCGACACAGATGCATGTTTTCTTACAACCTGTAACTTAGTCTTACAAATTTTCTCCAATATGAAAAGCTTTTTAACAGCCGTAGATTGCTATTTAAACGGTAATTTAATTTCCTAAAAATCAGAACAGTACCTAGATATCGAAGATGGCCAGGTCGGTTCAGGTCAGGTTACATCAGGCAAATCCTAATCTTACAATGGAATGCTCCAGACAATAAAATATGCACTGCGAAAGGGCAGTAAAGAACTCTTAAACAGTTCGCATTTGGTGACCAGAAATGGTCTTTTTAATAAATGTTTCTTGATATATATATTTAATTATATATATATATATATACAGTGGCGTAGCCAGGATTTTTTCAGTGGGGGGCGCTGGGGGGCTTGACCATTTCCTGGGAGGGCGTCTTGTTACTATCTAAGCGGAGCGCCACCATTGGTTGGCGCGCAGCGTACCAAGAAAATTTCAATATTTTTCAATATTTGCCAGATCGCTGGAGATGGCACTTGCCAGGCTGGATAGCAGCCATCTAGTTGCGTGATTTCGGGAGAAAATTACAAATTCGTCACTCAGGAAATCTGAAATAAAGTTCATGCGGCCTTAATTTTTGGTGGATTATTTCTGTTATTAGTGATTCCAATTGATATCAACATTAGAACCCAGTGCAAGTTGACAAATGATGCGGCGAACTGGAAACCCCAGCCCCATTTTGCCCTATGTTTCAGGATAGAATACCCCTCATTTGTCAAACCCATGGCAACTAACAATCTGTGAATACATTTACTTCGAAATGGGCACATTATATTGCACCAAGTCGGTCAAGGAATGACCCCAGGGCCTCATATATAGGCCTATAGGAACGATGTCCCAAAATGTCCCCGGACATACTATAGGCGAAGGGAGCTATCCGCCGCGACTGCATGTCAGTTTCTCGACTTGCCGTCCTGCGAGTTATACCACAAAATTTTGAGTTTGACACACGGCATATACATTTTTCGACAAATCTGCAAATTGCGCGTGGAAAATAAGGAAAGATTGACTGGGTAATAGACTGATTCTCAGCGATAGTATTGTCTCTTTTCTTGAAAATTTGGTTTTTTAGCGGTTTTAAGAGCATCAGGGTACGTCCCAGAAGTGAAAACCCGGCCTATATGGGCTATGTCACGTCCGGTTTTTCAGCAACTATAGC
>KN882305.1:81084-111363 GCA_000934455.1 Apostichopus parvimensis
GAATATAAATCCCCACCCCACCCACCCACACAGTGGCGTTCTCAGAGGGGCGCAGGCGGACAGAGTGCCACAGAAATTTTCGGGGTCAAAACGGGGACAAGCAAAACATAATCGCACGCACACAAAGTCGTATACAGTGGCAAAATTTCAATTTTTACTACGGAAACGATGGATATGATAGCAGGATATGATAACCCCCTTAACAAAAAAAAACATTTATCAGACCCTCCCTAGAACGGTTATAAGCCAAAATTAAACCTCCCCTAAACGGAATCCTTACCGAGACAGAGGGTATAGCAGGGGAACAGTCACGTATACTTCTGAAGACTTTAATCTATCCTACCGTCCCCCTCCACCACTAGCAGACAATATTACATACAAATTCTTAAGTACAGAACATACATTTATGCGGTACGATATATACGGTCGAAGATTCTTCAACATTGTTCAAATGTTGTCAAATATAGCACCATTTTTGCATCTATAAGCGCCCTTTATTTTTAAAAAAAAAATATTAAAGGGGAGGAGAAACCGTTCCGCTTACACCCAACCCTGGACGACGTAACATCTTACCCTTCCCTCCCCCCCCCCCATTTCGTCCCTGAGGTATAGCCTATATCTTGACATGAAATGTAAACCTTAATTCTCAATCGCTTAAACTGGGAACAAACTAATTGCCCTTCCATGTTCTGGGCTTTCCACTTGGATGACTAAGTACATTCTGGTGACCTCATAGGTTTGTAGTCTCCCAAGACTGGATGGAAAGCGTGAAACCAAATAACTTTGGACAGAAGGGATAACATTCGTGTATTCATTATCAGATGACAATGGTATGTATAGTTCTGAATGGACATGATCAGTCCATGATTGCATTCTGATGGTTCTGTTGTTGGGCAGATCTTACAAACCATAGAAAACGGGATATCAAGTAAATGGAAAGAGGTGTCTCGACGCTTGCTAACTTTCATAAACTGATTTTCTCAAGAGCAGAATAGGAAGGAGAATGCTGTACTGTTCAGTAATTTACTACAAAAAAATGAACAACCTGAGTGAACATCCCACCTTCAACTATACGGTAATCCAAAACACAAATACCTTTCAAGACAGTCAGCCAAGTTTAAAGGGTGCAAAGACTCGCGCAAAAGAAACGTCTAATACCGGTAATCTGACCTAGTTTCGAATGAGGTGTAACAGAAGTGTTAGACACCACCGTCGATCCCAGAAAATGCACACACAGCTTGCTACCGTCGGTAATTAGACACTAGTGTACAGTCAGTACATACAACTGCGGTAAATACCGACAGCACAGTGTACAAACGATACAGCGATGGACATCTCAGGTCCAGTTAAAGATAACAAGGTATCACGTTTCATTACTGTCTGCATTTTGTAGCGACAAGAAGAAATCTTCACTTGCAAGCAACGGAAAGTTAACTTTTTCAGGTGGCCGCACGCCGTTTGGGCGAGTCTTCAATGCCTTTAAGTTTTATTAAACGCACCTATTTTTAATAATCGAAGTCTGTGTCTGTGTCTCCACCTCCACCTTTAGTGTCTTCATAGTTTTTGTTTTCCTTTATTTTTTCTTTCTTTTTGCAAATTGAAATTTGGCTGAGAGTCTTGAAATAATTTGATTATTCTCTTTAGGTAATAGTCCACGCAAAGTTAGCATGCATGCTTGCATGCTTCAGTCGATCAATATTGCTCTCTTCAGGTAATGTCCAGCGAGGTAACGCAAGGGGTTGCGAGTGTGCGGAGCCTTCGGGAGCCCGATCCCGGAGCCTTCGGGAGCCCGAGCTTAAACGAACAGTCCACACAACACATTGCGTCAAATTTTGGGGGCCATGAGCGGCCAAATTTTTTCAGCCCCCCCCCCCCCCCCCCAACAAAAAACTGTTCAGCCGTAAAGGAAACAGTTGAATTGCGGCTTGGCCGTAGAATAAGTTGCAGGCATATGTAATTACAAATTTAAAATTAGTTATTCATTCATAAAATAAAATGAGTTTCTGAAAGAGCCATGTGTTTTACAAATGAAAAGTTATATTGAACCTCTGTCGAAGCGGTAATATCTCAAGTTGACGCTAAAACTTACAAAAAGGTGTAGTAATAAAAGTGCACACTTTGTTTTAACTGCTTGAAAAATCTTTGCTGTTTAAACCTGACCATTTCAGCAAATCTAGCATATTTTGCATTCCTTGTTTAATTTGGTCGCGAAAGAGGTCAGTTTGCCGAATTTCAGGGACAACTTGGCTGCCAATGTGTTTTACAACCTAGTAACCCTGCAGACATTATACTTACATATCATTATTTTTTCTGCAGCCTAGGCTATATAGCCATCATACGATAAGCAGCATAAGGCCTAACAATAGTTTATTCTGTAGGATTATTTGCACGACGAGAATCGCTACGGAAAATATATAACAGAGTGCTTGAGAGCAAAATTTAGCAAACTTTTCTGGCATCTCCTCTGGCGTTTTTAATGAATTGAAAATACAACATGCTATAATAACCCACTTACTGCCAATACCAATATTTGTTCAACATCTTTTTAATTTAACAACATGTACAACACTTAAGAAATAGTGGGACGTTGTCTTACCTTATAAACCTTGTTTAGGTACTGAGCACACAGCATTAGTTAACAAACTATAAATCGTGCTTAGATGACTGAAATCTGGAAATGTATGATTTCTTGCTAACTCAACATACTTTAAAATCTATTGAAGAAAAGGAATATCATGTTCGTTTATTTACCTATAACATTTTCCATCGAAACCGGTCCAAAACTCTGGACAAGCCGTCAGACAGCCCTGGGCAGGACCAAACAGACATATCCCAACCAGGAATAAAATTGTCTTGAACATGGTGGAAATTCTACGTGAGCCTCGTCTCTTTAGGTAGCCCTCTGCAAGCACCTGTTGATGCCCAACTGGTAAGAGTGAAAGCAAAATAATCAAAAGTGCGCTTTTATATCATTCTGGAGAGATGAACCCAAATTTCAACTTGCCTCTCCTGGGTAGTCATGGGGTGACGATATAACGGCGCCCCGAGTGCCGGTGTTGTATAAACATTTGTAGAATTAAAGTAGTTGTATAGTTGCATCAACTACTACTGTGCAAATAATGATTTGAAAATCAGCAAATGCTGCAACTAAAGGAGACCATTAAGTTTAAACACAATGCTATTATTAGATCTTCAAGAACAATGCCTGATTTGCATATTACATTAAAAACACCTTTTTTTTCTCTACTTTTTTTTCTTTTTATTTTAACTTCCGTATAACTGATAAAGTGGATCTCGTTCTCGTGGAACATTTTTACAAAGTTTAACTTTGTGTGACATAGAGTAATTTGTGCAGAGAGTTTTCCAAGAGGTATATACCAGGTATGCCTATGATGAAAGAGACAGGGCACGTAAACCAAACAACTTGATTGGTGAGCAGCAATCTACTTCGTACTGTTCATAAGTAATTGATTACTTGCATGATCTTAGCCAAAAGGAAAGATCTAGGTTTAGTTTTGAAGAGAGCAATATAAAAACTATAAACGATTTAAACACCTCTGCCTTTAACAAGATCATGTGATTTATCTAATCCCTTCCTAGGGGCTCGTGATATTCACTTAACGTGACATCTCCATGATCATCGGGTAAATAATATAATAACTGATGACGTATAACAGGTGCACGTAACCATGAGAGATACCACGCATCTTATATCTGTTCTTCCTATCAACTGTTATTCACGAGTTATAGCCGACATAGTAATATATTATAGGCCTACTAAATAAAAGGAAACTAAACGATCTTTGTCATAACACGTGAGACTCCTTTCATGATATTTGTTGTTCTTGTAAGAAACACATGCAACCAGTATAGGTAACCGTGTATAGGTTTTTCAAAGTTGCGGTGGTGGTGGCAATTCTATAACTTTCTCACGACTGATTTAGGCAGGGACTGAACCTTATACAGACTTGCCAGAGGCGAATAAAGGATTGAGTGAAGAAGTGGGTTTAACCCACGTATTCCCATGTATTGGGTATCGGAATCGTCGCCCAGAAAAAATATCAAAATGTAGATGGCAACTGATGGATTCTAAGGCACATTTAGATTATAAACTAGTTCTATAATAAGTTCTTAACGCAAGGTTTTGCTAATAAGTAATCTCTGATATTTTTGTGAAAAGGTGATGAACACATCTATAGTACAGTGGCGGAGCTAGGGGTATTGGTCAGGAGGGACGAGAATGGTCTGTAGGGGCGCTTTCGACACTATCTAAGCGGAGCGCCACCACAGGTTGGCGCGTAGCGTACAGAAATTTTTTGAGTAAAGATACACTCTAGATCGCCGGAAATGACCCTTTCCGGGCCTTGCTAATTTGCAGATAAAGGAAGAATAAATAGGTGTTATCGCCATTTTGTCAGAAAATTACACCAACAAAATGTGACAAATGTCAATAGGTAGATGAGAGCGCAATAAAAAAGTCAATAATCGCGAAGAAGTAAAAAGTGGTGTAGAGCTGAAAAGGGCGCCCGCAGTCCATTTGAGACCGTCAGGGGGGGGGCATCCGCCCCCCCTGACTGTATGGACGCTCCGCCACTGCTATAGTAATGGCATTATTCTTCACCGATTGAATATAAAAGATCCCGGACTGCCAATGCCATCCCCCCCCCCCCCCCCCTCAAACTCCCTTGATCCCACCACTGCATCGAACAAGTTCTAACTTGACTGTGTTCCTTTCTGAAATATTATTTTGCATTTTCAATAATGAGACTTCAACCACTACTTTAAGCTCACGTTGTGAAAACAAACGTGACTTCATATTATATATAAAGCGTGCTACTGAGACCTAATTTTGTGGACGATAACTTTCTCTTTGAAACTTGAGAAACATTTCTGGGTAACACCACAGGGACAAATGAGGATGAAATTTGTTTGTTTCGTTAAATCTGTTGGGGTTCCGTGCAGCCTTATTATTATAATCTCAATTCAAAGTGATTTTATTCTGAGCAGGAGAAATGTAATTATGATGACGGAAGTGCAAGGGCACGTATACAACTTTCGACGTTTATCATCGATGTTTTGTAAGGAGAAAAAAAACAGGGAAAATGCCATGATATTGATATTGAGGGGTAACCACGTATACGTATATTCTGTTTAAGTAGAATGATTTGTATATTTGCATCAAAAATTACAATAAAATATCATAAAAATAGACAATTTGAGATCCAATATTTCTAACCTTTCAGTCAACATAAGCGTTGTAACACAAAATATGCCAAGCCATTCCACAACAGATATTGTAATAAAAAAAAACATTTTCTGCATATTGCAAGCTTTAATTGAGCCAGGATTAATAAGGGACCTATATATGTTATGAAGTTTCATGAAGTCGTTCCAGATTTCAAATAGGACACCAAGACGCTTCAAAACGGCTGCCTTGGAGTCTAACATCCTTGATAGTGAGGGTAAAAAACAGTAAGAATAATAATGTCGTCACAGATGAAATTATAACATCGCTTTAATCGTAATTTGTGTTATGTGAGGGATTTTATAAAGGTTTTTTAATTTTGACTCAAAACTGACTCAAAACCAACAACTTGATGCAAAAACTTAAGTTTCATGAATTCGTTCTAGATTTCAAACAGCCGGGCATCCAGCTAGGCGTTTTTGCCTGACACCCCATCATTGTATGGATATGCGTTGGCTACAGATAATGTAACATTTAAGTTCAAGATAAAACAGAAACAATCCACACGTAACTCGAGATACCCTGGATTGAATGTAAGCTAGCTATTTTGACTGGTAAGGCCCTCCATTATTGCAGGACATGAATTGGATCACAGTAGGTTGAAATATGATATCATCATAGCAGGGCGTTCTTCAAAACCTTTAACTGTCCCTAATATAGGCTATTCTTCTTGTGCACTAACTCATGATAAGATAATTTTGGAATGTTTGCTTATAGCTGTAAAGGTTCTCAGCATTTAGAGTATTACTGAAATGGAATCTCATTCATTGAATCATTGGGCTTTTCAATTGTTAACGTTATTCGTAAGCTTTGCTTAATTAAAAAATTAATTATTTATTTATGTAAGTGAAAGTTCCATTTTAAATCTTCCAGTCATGGGCTGAACACATGCAGGTCGTTAATGGTGGCTAGACCCTCTGGCCATAGACAAGGATTCACGCACGCCACCTGGAACGCTTCTGGTCGAACTCTGACCTACCCTCCTGGCATCATCCAGGGGTCTTGTGCGACACCAAGGGTGACATGGCTCGAGATAGCAGGCCACAAGAAAACAACAAACAACAGCCGGAGCGCGATGAACACCGGACATGCCTCAAAATCTAGCATGATTTACACAATTAGCAGTGCGAGGTCTTTCGTTTACACCGTCGCGTTAACCAACGACGTCCAGAAACATGGGAACGTCAAAATATAAAATAATAAGGTCATAATACTCTAGATGTTCGCTTCGCAGTCCTCCGCTGAAACCACTGAGCTATCGGACTACACTTAGAAATCGAAAACAATTTACATTTAACGTTCGACGGATGACAGCAGAAAGCGTTGCGCCTCTTTTTGTACTGTATAGTAAGCAGAGAAAGTGGGATTCGTGACAGATATCATGGACAAAGGCTTTTGCTTGGCAGTTATTATTGATTCCTTGAATAAATAAAGGAGTTTAGATTGAAAAGGAATAAAATCACTTTACTAGGAAGGAATAAATATCATGTGAAATGCGTTTGATCACAGTATAGTATAGTTGCCGTCTATATTAAATGACTAATTATTTGAATACCTTTTATAATGGCAACATTGCTAGTTTTGGCTATTCACAAAGTCCTTTTGTTGAGAAATTAAGAAAGCTGTAGGCCTTGTAACAACAGGCCTTTCTTGTTGCAAACTTAACATCAATAGGATCCTAAACTAAAAGATGTCGTTTTATGGACACCATTCAAGTACTGGAAGTTGTGGTACATGATGCACAAAGAGTCCATTTTATCGGTGCGTTTAAGGTGATTTTGTGGTTTCCACCTCAAATCAAAGTGACGTTTACCACTGCCACCCTCCCCCCCCCTCCCCTCCCTATGGAACCACTTTCGTCGTCTCTAATACCTAGGCGCTAACTTTGGGCAACTTTTCTTACAAAACACTTCATATCAAGCAATTGTCGGTATTGCCAGTGAGTAGGCTTTCATAATACACCTGATATTGTACACTCTTGTGGCACCATAAAAATGTAGGCAAAAGTGGGCACGGTACCAAACATGATATGTTGCGATTTGCATTCTCATTCAACTGACCGATTATGAACATGAATATGTTTAGATAAATTTCTGTTGAAAAGTTGGAGACAAAATTTCCAAATGTTCTTTTATTAAGATGAAAACGTAAACATGCAATTCAAGTAAAATAATGAAACTTCTTGTTTGTTTTCGAACAAGATTGTTTGTGTGTGTGTGAAGTGCGTGTGTCCCAATACAACAAACTTTACTCTGGCAACGTTCGAATCGAGGCGCATAATGCCCACAAAATTCTTTCAATTGAGCGAACTCCAATTTCCAGCATATATGTGCACCGTCTTTTGTAACTTGTGTGTTTTAATATAATTTCAAAGATGTAATTGATCGGGAGTAAATGACCTTCGGCTTAAGGAAGGATCTACCAGTGGGGGGGGGCAAGGTTAAATGTGTTGGCCAACCCCCACCCCCTTCCCCACCCAAACACGCGCATTTTGGGGGGACGAATGGGGGACGGCAAAACAAATTAGCAAAAGCAAAATGAATGAAGTCATCATGGCTATTCAATTTGTATACGTAAGTTATTTTGAATATTTAAATCATTTAACCACATATTGACGAAATTGTAATTACAGAGAACACTTGCAGCTAAGCGAACATTCCAAATGTATCACATTTTGAAGATAAATGGACAAGATTTTAACAGCAAAGTAAAGGTTATGAAGAACATCTGCCATGATGACGTCACAGACCACCTGATGTGATTCACTTCCTGGAGTAGGATTCAAGGCCCCAGGGCCGCTAGTTGGATCACTGAGTATTCTTGTAACAATCTATCTCCCCAGTTACGCCAGCCCGCACACTTACCATGCCACAAAACAAATTCAACAATGAAAGAAAGCAGGTTGGTTCCTCACTATTTCATTTTATTTTATTTTTTGCTGTTAACGGAACAATTTACAATGACAAAAACACTCCCGGAAATAGTGTCAACGTACCCTAGAACAAAAGCTAGGACATGTAAGCAGGAGTAAGACGGCAAGGCATCCTCACCTGCAAACCATGCCGTATTAGTGGTACAGCCATCATTGTAACCAGTAAAGGAAGGAGTACCAGGAGGGGAACCAAAATCATGACCATGGATGTGAAGCACATCTTCTGCAAGTTACTTCCATATATCTAAGTTTAGTGAGCTAAGAGATGGTTGGCTAGAATGGAATTCAAACCAGTTACCAATAATTGCAAGTCCTGACCGCTAACAACTGAACTATCCTGGTTTTAGAGGGAAGTCCTCTATATATAGCAAATTCATTTGGGGGGGGGGGGCGAGAGGCGAGGATTGCTAGTTTAAGCCAAAGTAACTAGCATACCATGTAAATAGGGATCTCATCTCATTCATTCAACTTGGAATGTGGCAGGGAAGGGATTTATAGAGTAATTTGGGTTATATTGTGTTTCTCTGCATTCCTGCCCTATTCGTCCAACAAATCCAAATATTTTCAAACAGACTTTGGTGGTTAAAGATTTCCCTTTAATGAACCACATCTGTTTTGTCATCACAGGCGTTGAGAAAGGGTTCAATCTGGATGGGTGAGGGTTGGGGCACAAACTTTGAAAGGCAGTAGGATGTGTGCGTTGTGATTTTTAGGGGGCCAACCACAACAGCCCCTCAAAACATATGGACTAAATGGATGCTCAGTGCATTCTCTACTACATTTTCCATTTTTTTGCTTTTTCAACAAAACAATGCTATTTTAATCACTATTTTTGCTATTTTTTTTTTTTTAACTCGAGCCTCGAACGAGCACTTTCTAATTAAACGTTTCTTTAATTTCTCAACAATGAGGGCACATTTTCAGGTTAAAAGGTGGGGAAATGGTACTTTTCATTAAAAGAAAAAAGAAAAGGGCACCTCCAATTTGGTAAAAAAAGTTGTACCAAAACTCAGAGGTTCACCCCTCCCAGCCAGCTCATGATTCATATTGAACTTTATAAATGCCATTTCTGCATCCACTTTACAACTGGTCAAACATCTCTTTTTTCTTTAAAATTATTAATTAAGCATCCTCACATGTCACTTTACCATGTGCTTGGAGATATCAGCAAAATTACTGCATCTTTCATCGAACTGGATGATGTAATATTCATATATAATTAAATACTCTTCAATTTAAGAGGTCTTTTGTGATTGTTCTTCATTGTCTGGTAATTAACCACTTCATAAAAAAATACAGAAACTTTTGTGTCCCACATATTTGAGGTAATATTTCACTGTACCTTTTAAGTTTTGTCATTGTCTTGTGTGATATCGGTGGAATAAAGTTTAAAACAGATCCTATTTTCAGATGCCAGATTTTCAAATCAACAATGGACAACATTACCACCAAAATGAGACATAACAGACACACAATTGAAAGCTTTAAACTAAAACTAAAATTATGGAAAAGAAATAAAACATTTTCACAGCTTGTCAAGCATGTGTTACATTTATGATAAGTTTTGTGCTGATCATTGGCACCAGAATTCTGTAAACCCATTCATATTGAAGCAAACAGACATACTGAAAACCTAGCATCCTACCAATATATGTCTGACTGTACAATTGTGTTGTAAAAGGCATAAAATGAGAGGCTGCAGATAACTTAGAAAACGCCTTTATATAAATGTCATCTTGAAATGACAGTATAGGTACATTTTCAAGCTCCAGACACCTTACCATGATCTGTTTGTTTCTATGTACTGTCTCTGTTAGTAGTCCAGATAGGCATGTGTTTTATGATATTGACCCACATATATGTGCACATATACACATGGGCACATAAACACATGTCCACATAAACACATGTCCACATATCCACATATACACATGTCGGCATAAACACATGTTCATATATATACATATCCACATGTCCACATATACACATGTCCACATAAACACATGTCCACATATACACACATGAAACCGAAGCTACGGATATCACCAGAACAAGTTAGATTTTCAGATTCCAAATCACTAAACACTTGTAAAGTATACAGCATACAGTGAAATTGCTGTGAGTGTTTTAGTTAATTACTAATTATTAAGTTATTAATTCTACTTGAGAATATCGCGCACAGCTATTGTCTGACCTTTCCGTAACTTGATAGATGGACAGAAAAAAGTTTAGCAATGCACAGTGTTTAACTTTCCCACCATGAGGTTCGAAAAGTCTGTTGTTTTGCCAAGAGAAAAGGCAATACATGGTTGCCAAATCGTTTCATCAAAACTATCGTTGTTTGAGGTACGAGACCAATACTGAGAAAGTCCATTAGGTGATGCAATGTTTCATGGTCACCAATAACAACTCTGGATATATGCTGTCGGCCCGGTTTTTATGATGTCGTTCCCTCCACAAAGAATCTTCCCTTCTGTTGCAGTAGACATCTTATCAGCAACACAAGGGAATCACCCACCGGGAGGTGCAATTTCTGTGACGTGGCTGAAAATGAGAATGTTGAAAGGTGCTGCCTCTAGAAGTGCATGGTCACTCTCTCAATGTCCATCAAGTCATCAAGAATCTGTTGAAAATATTTGGAAAGCAAGGCACACAGAAATTAAATTATTACAAAGGACATGAACGTACATAACAAACACCAAATATATTGAACGGATAATCTGGCAGGTGAAGTCGACCACTAAACAAAACTGCTGGAATGTTTCTGCATGGTTCAAAACAACAACATCCACCGTAACACTTTGTATGGTGAAGATACACAATTTTTTATTTCAAATTTGGTAACATTTTGTGAATGCATCTGGCAACAACAGAGTGAACGATATCATCTTGACAAATGAGCTGAGAATGTTTTTGTTTCCCTACATAATATTTAAATCATTTATCCATGGAGGAAAATCATATTCCTACAAACAAAATGACATAAAATATCACAAGTGTACGACAACATTTCAAGGATGAATCAACAAAAAGGTTAACAATAGGAAAGACTTTGAAAAAGAGTTTGAAAAAAAGAGTTTGAAAAAAAGAGTTTGAAAAAAAAGAGTTTAAAAAAAAAAGAGATTGAAAAAAAAGAGTTTGAAAAAAAAGTTTGAAAAAGTTTGACAATACAACTACCCTGATGACACCATCTTCTGTAATCCACCTGCCATTCTTAACTTTGTTGAAGCAACTGTTTAAATTTTCGAGATTTTTTTTCTTTTTTGGCACCAATTGAGAATGATCCAAACTAGATTGCCATTGACCAAAGAAAGTCATCTTCATATATTTATTCATTAAAATGACTGTTTAAGTAGTAAGTTGATGATGCTATCAAGTTTGGAAACTTTTGCCATCCACAGGCATTTTCATATCAGTATCTACCAGCAATCAAACAGCAAACTAGATATATTTTTCTTTCATTCTGCACTTTAGCGTCGTTATTTGTAAATGAAACTTAAATAATCATTGTAGTGAACTGCATTGTTATGGGAATCTATTGTAAAAAATATTATAAAAAATTTACCAAAAACTTAAGGCAGTTCACTGGAAGAAAAGAAAATATCATTTAAATGTTCAAAGAGAATCGGCAAACACATCTATTGAGCTAACCTGATCAGCATTGGTTCCGATGCGCTTAGCCAACTCGTTCCTCTCTGTGATACTCAGTGTCGTGTACCTCCATATCAGGTCACCATCGATAATATTACGATGTGGATTGCTTAAAGTTTTCTGACCTTGTTGTAAATGTCTGAAAAACAAAAGAGTTGAGTTTAGATGACAGATCACAAAATTGATTAGCCTTCACATAATACATTATAATAGGATAAGGACCATCTTTGACTCCAGCTCTCAACTGGGACATGGGTATCTTCTTATTAACACATTAAAAAATTAAAAAATTACAGGGAGAAAAAAATAAATTCAATTTATATCAAATTTTCGAATGAAAAGTTATCTTAAAATTCGTTGCTTATGGGAGAGTCACGGTAGCAAGTAAACAATGTAACAATTACGCCAAACCATTATTAAGAACATACCTGGAGGCTCTTGGGTTAAGACCAGCCACATGTGCGATACTGGTTGTTAAGGCATTCTGTAACATAAGAAATCTCCTGTAGGTCTTCTCGGACATTGGTATGAGGTAGCCCAGAGCACCATCAAGAGTAGCTAAAAACAAAAGAAAAGTAACAAATTAATAATATGCTGTTATTATAAGATCAACTAATAAAAGTTGCGATATCAATAGATATCAATCATGCACTGAAATTACTGAATATTCTTAAAGCAAGCATCCTGGAAACAAGCCAAGACTGAATTGGACCATCTGAGCTGTTGAGATGTTGAACTGTTGAGTTTAACTTATGAATAATCTTATAAAGGTTTCTTTCTCAGAAGAGCTAGAACAATTGAATATGCCATTCCTTCAAAGCCATCTTTCCTTTGTTAGATTTCACATTTATCATATTTGGTTATAAAATAGCAAGGTCTCACTGAAACACCATTTAGGCTAATTTTGACTCTCTTTAACAGATCTAATTTATGGGTTATAAATACTTCCAGTAAAGCATTTTCTGAAAAGTATAAACAACAGAAACATATTAAAATATGAAAACATCACAATAATGTAGCACTTCTATACTGAAGGCATTTACCACACTGAAGAATCAGAAGATAGCAACGGCTTACAGCAAGCTCACAACTAGCTTATCCGTAAAATCAACATCCATCACATACGGTACATGTTCTATTCTGATCGACTTACAGAAAAATGCAATTTGCCTCTTCTCAAATTGCCCGCCAATAGGAAGGCCTGTTGCCATGTCAACCACTTTACACCTGATTCTTACAAAGCTGTTGATGTGAGAGTCGATGTTGATGTCTCCTCGACGGAGCAGCCTCGTACCGCCGTAGCTTTCCCGAGCTGAATCAGACCAAAAATGTGACAAGGATATATTAATAAGGTTCATGCTGGTTGAAATGTACCACAGGAATAGAAAAGTAAGTTATTTCAACCTAAGAAAACAAAATGTTACACTTTGTAGCAAAATTTGTACTGCACATGTGAAGTATGTCTCATTTATAATCAAACAAACTTCCAGCGTGCTGTCAGGTAAGGTTAGTCACAATGGTCTCAGATTATAAATTGGTGAAAATAGTGGTGGTTATTGCGAATAAATTTGCAGAAATACTCTCAACAGTTGTTTTATAAATTGGGTCAATATATTAAATATGCCAGGGGGTGGGGTGGGGGGGGGGGGAGAAGTGATGAGTGTGATCAAACATTCTCTTGAAGAATAGAATGACTTTAGGCACAAAAGTGATTTCAATATGCTGTGTAGACAGTTATAAATCAGTGCCGTCTATCCATTCAACATTTAAGTTTTGACAAATGACTCTAATAAACAGGCAAAGACCAATAGATCACTTTCCTTAGATGCAACACAAAACCAAATTTAGTGGGAAAACATTTTTTCGTGTTTTTGGTGCATTGGAGATTTTTTGATTTTCAAATGTCAACCAAGCATGCTCTGTTGTGTTCATGAAGTTGAAATAGAACATGGTTTTGGTTGAGTTATTAGAACTTTAAAAAAAATAAATAAATAATAATAATAAACAATGTATGAACATTTACACTAAGGCCTACACTGAGGAAACAAGTCAACATCAAGTTAGCCTTAAAGGAGCATTCCAGAGATTTTAAATATCTTAAAAGGTGAGTATCTTAAACACCAGAAAAAAAGCTCAAGAAAAATTGACTAGCAATCAGTTTTTTTTTCATTTTTGTTTGAGCCATATATACATATCAAAAATATCCTTTAAGATCACACACATCTACTTAGTCCTTGGCCCAAGCTTAATAGTATCGTACTTAAAAGGTGGTTACTTTTACGATGCTAAGCTGTGACATATAAACCCTTGGAAAACGGAATTGCTTGTAGTGTACACTTCAAATCGGGTGGATGGCCTATCCAGTTTACGGTGTGAGCTCGTTGTGGGAATTTTTTGCCATTGGGAGGACATTTCAGCTGGTTTTTATCGTGTATGCCGTATCTCCCATAAAAAGTATGACAAGCACCTATTAAAACTTATTTGTAGCGCAACACTGTCAGCCTATGGTAAATATTTATAGATCCAATAAAAGTGCAGTCTGTGTTCACAGATGAACAGTATTAAACAAACACTTTACAAGTTACACTGAACCTGTGATAAGCAATGACCATTATCAGAGGAAGAATTTACAACCGGCATTTTACAGCATGTGTACTTCTTATCTGTGTAAGCAATCTTGAAACCTCTCCCTCACACCTTCTCTCCCCCATCCCATCTTATACGACACAGCTTACCCTCTCCTGTTCCCTTAGCTTAGACACTTCTGGTCATGTCACTGTTCAACACCAGTGAGACAAATCAGGTGAAGCAAAGGTTCTTTACCAAGTTTTAAACTTTACCTATTTACCTTATTTTTGCTACTGTTATAACTTTATAACAAGTCTTGGACTGCTAGTGTGATTTTAAAAAGGCCTTTTATTTTTACTCAGAGAGAAGATTCTTACCCTCTGCCTGGTAGTGAAGGATGATTAAGTTCTTATCTGCGTCGGAAGCTGCGAAAGAAAGAAGGCACCATTACAAATGAAGATATGACACTATAAATACAACAAATTTCTAAACTTGAAAGCTGAAATTTCCTTTTCTTGTTTGTCTTTGAAAACTCACCAACTAATATTCAGTAAATATTAAACACCACTTTTCTGAACCTGTTTTTATGTTATAATTTAATTTAAGAAAGAAATAACATCAGGGATAAGCACAATGTTCCAAGCTGTTAGACTTGAATAATATGCATAAACAAATATTCACATACCTAAGAATCCAAGTTGTGAGTCATCCACAAGAAATTCACAGGAATAAACTTCCAATGGCTTGGCATCCTGTAATAATAAACAAAAATATGGGGTGGGAATGTTTACATACAAAAATACCATAAAATTCTAGCCTTGTCAAGATATTCAAATTACAACATTTATTGGAAGGTTATCACAATTTTATTATTCGAGGAGATAACCATGTAAAACAATGCATCCACTTTATAAAGCTATGTATGAATCTGACCTTGGAATAATGATGATGGCCTTTGAATTTATAGACCACATGCAACCACTGCTTTAAGCTCGCATTTTAAGCTAAGGGCATCTTGTTCAAATGTCGACCCCTAGTGCTTACAAAATTTGAAGCATTCAACAAATTCTACAGAAATGCAGAAACCAGATCACAGGTATGGAACAGTATGTAATGCATCTACTGGTATTTCATGGCTTGAGGCAGACAAGAGTCTGAAATTTCATCTCTAAGCCTGCTCAAATTGCTGCATACCACCCACACACCGCCCACAGCACAAATCTAGCTAGAGTTCCTAATTTAATTTACTAAGACTATTCCCTACCTCCCTCCCCTCCCCCTCCCCTCCCCCTCCCAATCCAGAGGCTAATTTATTCATGACCATACTTACTGGCCGGGTGACTCATCCTACACACCAAAGCAAGTGTTCTGTCGCCGTACTTGCGTGAGAAAAGACACACGTCTGGATAACAATATCCTACATACACCCTTAAACATATCTATAAACTTTGATTTTTCTTTTTTGTTCCTCCTTAGGCTGAGACTATTGCCTCTCCCAGCAGATGGATTGTCCACATATTCAATGCTGATTAAACCAGTAATATTTATAATATTTTTTTTTTTTGCTTTTAATATAGCGCTTTATACCAGCGATAGGTCTCAAAGTGCTTTACAGACGTTATATTACCCCTGGTCAATGATAACCTGTCCCAGAGACAATCCCTCCAGTCAGCAGCAGTTATATACTGCGCCCAATGACAAGGTACCTCACAGGTACCCATTTAACCCCTGGGTGGAGAGAGGCAAGTGAGATAAAGCATCTTGCCCAAGGACACAACGTAATGAACTAGGCAGGAATAGAACCAGCAATCCTTGGATCAAGAGTCCGACGCCTTAGCCAATTGGCCACCACGCTTAATGATTGTATTAATTTGGAAGATGTGACTCACCCTGCTCACCAACGCCAGTGTTCTGTGCTCCTCCTGATACTGTAAGAGGAAGACACTTTTATGGATATCGGAGATAAGTACAAAGTGTTTGATGCTGATGGCGTTGTTGATATATAGTTGGGTATCGATGAAGGCCAGGCCGACCAGAGCTTCATCTTTCACTGTCCACAGGTAAACCTTTTAATATATGAAGTAAAATAAAAAGAAGCAACAGATTTCAAGACCCAAAAGAGTGAATTATTCATGTACACCAGTTTGCCTTGGAAGTAAACCTTGTTTGGATTGAAATTGTCAAGCCTTCTCTAACTGTTACAAATTTAACTACAGAGGGTTGTTTTAATAGATGTTTTTGTCTTAAATAGATGTTTTTGTCTTAACTGTCTTTGTCTTAAATAGTTGTTTTTGTCCACATTCCTCTTTTTTGAATCATTTCATAGTAACATCATTTTCTTAGATAGAAGATACATCATTCAAGAAACTTTAAGCAATGTTTCTTTTGGCACATGATGAAGAGATTATCCAGATGTTTCAATAGTTGTTCCGTTAAAAGCAGTGTTCCCCGATTAAATGTTTGTTTGTAAAGAGAAGGCAACAAAAAATATGTTTACAGATTGCTAATCTACAGGGAAAAGCCTGTGTGGGTAAATATATAAAAGTTAGAGGGCATAACATTTCAGTCCTAGCAGGATCTTCTGCAGAGATTAACTTTTATCTCAGATATTCAAGTTACATTGCTGCATGTACCATGTAAAATATTCTTCCACATTACTGCACTACACAAAAACCATTTGTGGCTTTCACAGTCAGTTTTCTGTTGTTCATTTACAATAAATGTTCTGCTAGAAATGCCAACAATCTTCACCAAATAATTCTGTTGTTATTATAATTATTAATTTATGATACTAAATTATAATTTAACCACATCAATAATTTTAAGTGAATACAACCAACACAATAACAGCAAAAAACATGAGTAACGACTGCCGAACTAAACGGAATACAGACACAGAAAGATAAACTTTAAATAGGAAATGAAGCTTTTGTCTTACCTTTTGTCCAATGCTGGTGAGAAGTTGGCCTTTTACATCACACAAACTTGAAATACACCCCTTATGCTCTTGTTGGTATAAAAGCTGAGGATGAGACAATGGAATTTACGTAAATACTACCTGTACCAAAATAAAGTGTACTTATGTTCACATTAGTGTCCTATATTTAACCATCACCATAGAGACTGACGTAGGAGGCCCTTCACATCACTCACAGCTGAAGTAACCACCAAGAAAAACTTTAAATGTCTATCAAGCTGTTTTCAAACTATGATTTAACTTTTCCTCATTGTACATTAACTGTTCACTGAAGCCAACTTTAATGTAGAGGGATATGGGGTCTAAAACTTTAGACGTGAAATGGTGCATAGTGAGGTACACTTAGGCTGTAAATTAGGTATTCATCCAGGGTTGTGCTACTTACTATATTATTGTGTGGGATTGAAAGAGGAGTGTGTACCCCACCCCCCCTGTCCACCCACCCTCGGATCCATGCCTGATAATACATGGACTTTCTCTTCTTCTTGTATTTACCTTGAGTATAGAACATTTGAAGTTAAACAATCATTTCCTATGAAAACAATTTCTTACAGCCTTACCTTTAGTTTGTTTTTGGTTAAAGGTTGACCGGGTTCAGGCACCACCTCGATGACATCATAGATAAAAATCTGAAAGGAAACCAGTGAATTTGATACGTACGTAAACTTCTGCAAAATGAGTTTTTAGGGGTTTTTCATTTTGGAAAATGGAAAGTCATGAAATTTCCTGAACAGAAAATTGGATATTTGGAATGTTGAGAAGAAGAAGAAGAAAAGTGGATTTCTCAAAGATTCTAAAGTGATTGAGAGGAGTAACTGGTAGGAGAGGAAAAGGGGGTTGAGGAGGGAAAACTAAAGAGTTTAGGCTATCTTTTTAGTCTGTTTTCTACACCAATCAAAATATCTACAAACTTCTCTAGAATTTGATCAATCGATATGGGAATGCTCTATTGAATCGCCGACACTTTTAAACGGACAGCCCAGAGAAGCTAACCCCTTGAGATCTGTGTTAACAGTGAACGGTTTCTGTAAAATACTACTAAGTAACTGCAATAACCCCTATCACCTATGGAGCCATATTTGGTCACAGTTTGACGAGGTTCCTTTGTACCAATCAGGGCATGTCAGTACTTAGTTTTATGAAAAATTACTTTTACGGGTAATTAAAATAGAAAACTGTGCATTAAGGGCCGGGTGGGTATCAAAATTCTGATGTAATATACCCACAACGACCCACACCCTCGTGGCCAGACCTGTAAGGTTTACCTTTCCTTTCGTGATATGATCCTCGCTGTAGATTTGACCTGTGCCAATACCTAGCAACGACCTCACGTTCCCTTCAATGTTCAGGGTGACTATCTTCAAGCAAGTAACATGCTGAGAAATGTCAAATTCAGTTCTGCAGGGGGAACAAAATATCAGACAGATGTTACAGTTGACAGCTAGTCAGGTTTTTCTCCCTAGACAACAAAGATAGCTACTAATATCTTACATATTTTCCTTTTACATAGCAATAGCAGAGAAAGGTTATGGCACAGAACATTAGAATCATGTACCATGTTTTGAAATCCAACTGACTGAAATTTTACATGATAGCTCCCTGCATAAACTCTGTCCAAATCACTAAAAAACAGATATTTCTTTCTGTGTGGTTGTTTATATGAGCAACATCATCTGACAAAGGATTACGCCAACTTGGACCAATGTATAAAACTAGAAATTTAATTTCTTTCAGCCAACGTGGAAACTATCTATGTAGTGTAGGTATTGTAACAGGGAAATATCTTAATCACACAGGTCTTAATCACACAGCACCAAAGAGCATTTACTTCTACGATACAACGTTTAACACATTAGTGATAAGTGTACTTACATTAAATTTAAACTTATTGAGGAGCTGTAAACACTAGCAGTAGTTGTGTGGTAGTAGCAGTAGTGTAGGGTATTACCTGTGTGTGGTATTAGCAGTAGTGTAGGGTATTACCTGTGTGTGGTAGTAGCAGTAGTGTAGGGTATTACCTGTGTGTGGTATTGGTCCATTCTTAAATAGTACACCTCATATGAGTTGTACACGTGTTGCACTATGTCTAGTACCAGGGGTACCTCTTTAGTTCTATTGAACATAACAATGAGTACTCACTTAGTGTTTGGTATCACATCCCAATTGATAGGCGAGTACAACTGCAATAAAAACTTGTCCTTTGTTGAAAATACAAAGCGATCATCTGAAAGATAATTATGCAAAATTCAGTTTGGCATTTTCTGTTCAACCAGATGTGACCAAATGTGACCAGATGTGATTAATATCCATTGCACAACCGCGATTAAAAATATCGGATCTCAAAATGGAAGTATCATTATAAGTTCTATTGTAACATGAAATATTTTCTATCAGAATCAATACATTTGACTGTTTGGTGTAAGTTTTTCTAAATGGTTTTCAAAAACTTTCTGATTTCATATTAATGAATGTATTAAAGTCTGTCAGTTAACTCGCCTTTCTCTTTCTAATGTTATGAGTTTTGCAGCAATAATAGAGTAAATGGGTCTATCGTTTGAGTCTAAGGCTATTCTACATTAGATTATGATTGCAAATTGTTCAATGCTCATTTATTTACATAGCTGCTCTTTTTTATCCAATTTGGAGTATTAGAGCATTTTGTAATAATTTCTCTACTCATTCAACCTTTGTTGATCATTCATGTTTTTCTTACAATCGTTTCTTACTGAATATGACCGCGATTCTTTATTTTTATTTTTTCATATTTCATTTTTATTTTCTCAATTTTTACTCCTACGCTTCCTACTTATAAATTGCATGAACTTTATAAAGGAATAAAGTAAAACAGAATTTCCCAGGCAGAGTTTTAGCCATGTAAACGATATTAATTGCTACTAAAAGTATTTTAAATCGGCTCGTGAGGATTTCCATCTACGAAATATCTAATCGAGCTCTTTTCATATTGACCTTGATGGCCGATATATTAGACGACAACAGAGGCATTAACTATCAAAACATAGGCTTTCAGAAATTTGTCATTCAGTTGTTGTACACTCAAACACACACAAATTTTGATAACACAATTTGTTTTTTATAAAAATCTTATTTGCAGCTGTGTATGCCTTGATATCTCTTATACTCTACAAATGCCAAATGTCTGCAACAAAACGAAGACAGAGTCAATCAGAGTCAGGAATTTAAAAACTGTTGTTCGTAAACTAAAATAATCTCACTTTCCATTTGAAGATTATAAACCGATGAATAAGATTGTAAGCCATTAATCCACTGAATAGTCATAGAATTATTTCTATCCACCAAAAATTTTTACAAGGTCACCAAGTTGAATGTAGATTCTTTCTCACCTCTCTCCACCTCCTCCAACTCTCTCTCGTCCCCGTTGAAACGGACGATATTTGTGCAGGGTTCCAGGGTACTGGTGACTACAGCATAAGTCTGTGAGGAGAGAAAGGACACCGCTCAAGGGATTGTAAATGTGAACTAACTTCAAATGGTGTTCTAGGATTCACCAAGCCTCTGATTGGTCTACTGATGGAAAACATATAGTCTGCAAGGTCTTCATCTGAATCAATTTGATGTTATACGTACAATGGGGAACCTTCAGACCACATATAGCTCAACCTAAGTCTTCTCCTATTAAAGTCCTAGCTGTAATATTCAGCAACTTTAAGCTTGAACCGATGGGTTTCAGTAGATTAAAATAAACGCTGGAAATGGAGACTTAAAATCACAGGAGAATATACAATAAAGATAATATTCTTTTCAAACATTTTACAAGTAGTCACGAAAATATATCAAATGAAAAGAAGTGTTGAAAGGATGAATTTTTCACATTTTTCCACACTAGACTTTGTAATATTCAATGACTTTTGAAGACCTAGAAAAGAGGTGTTTATTTCGCCACTATTTCCCCAATTTCCCGACCAAGTGGGAGCCGAGGATCAAGTACTCAGGCAGACAGATGAGCAATCATCTGGGCCAGTCTACTTTCAATCTTTCATTTGCACATCTGTTTTAACAAGAAATCAAATTCAAAACAAAAAGTACTGTATTAAACTCTCCATACCTTGCTCTCTGCATGGTACTGAATAAAGTGTGGTGTACATCTCATGGGCACCTTGCGGACGGGCCACGGGGCATCGTACGTCAGGTGTGTAGGTAAGACAGATACTCTCAGGTCAGCCTAAAGAGCAGGAATATAAACCATACAGAAACTTATTTGTAATGAAGAAGCAATGCTCAAAATATAAAAATATCAGAAAGGCAAATGCATACCTCTGACATGGAGACATACCAAAGGTGGCTGTCTTTATATGTAATATGTTACGACTAGCATTCGAAAAGAGGGGAAGGAGTTGGAACCTACTGTAAGGTTAGAGATTGTCTGATCGACTCACATTCTCAATGTGTGTAACAACTTAAATATCTCAGCAATACCCTGTAACTGCCAAACTAGCATCAAAATCAAAGCAGATGCCTGTTTAGGTGAATTAAGATTTGTTGAAAGATAAGATATCACTATTAAAATATACAACAATATAAAATATTGCTGTAACTCCCACTTACACAAACACGATATACACATCACTTGAAAATAGATGAGTTTAAAATATGACCCTCATACCAAAAAAACAATAACAACAAAACATTAAACCATCCTTGGTTATGGAGTATCAGGCACAAGAACAACAAAAATGTTTTAACATCTGCCCGATTCATCAAAGATGTCTTTTGAATTTATCGAAAATCAATATCTCACCATCTTATTGAAATAGAGGAATCCCCTTGGACAGTTGACATTGTGGAAGGCTGCAAAGCAGGTGACCGGTCCATCTATGGTCATAGAATGCTCTCGAAGAGCTCCCCTGCTGGTCATCATCAACCAACAAGGATAGCGTCCGCAAACAAAAACCTGACAGATAAAGATAGTGGAATGGTCTATAAATAGAATCCTGAGTCAGTCATGGTCTGTTACCAAATGACTTCCATCAAGCTAGGCCGTTTGTTATTAAATGAACTGAAGAACTTTTGAAAATACTTTTGAGCAATAAAAAAAGACAAATAAAGATAGTGGAATGGTCTAACAAATCCTCAGTCAAACAAACACCTCATGAATAAAGATAGTGGAATGGTCTATAAGTAGAATCCTCAGTCTAACACCTGACAAATAAAGATAGTGGAATAGTCTAACAAACACCTGATTAATAAAGATAATGGAATGGTCTAACAAATCCTCGATTAATAAAGATAATGGAATGGTCTAACAAATCCTCGGTCAAACAAACGCCTGACAAATAAAGATAGTGGAATAGTCTAACAAACACCTGATTAATAAAGATAATGGAATGGTCTAACAAATCCTCAGTCAAACAAACACCTGACAAACAAAGATAGTGGAATAGCCTAACAAACACCTGATTAATAAAAATAGTGGAATGGTCTAACAAATCCTCAGTCAGTCATGGTCTGTTACCAATGACTTCCATCAAGCTAGGCTGTCATAAAATTAATCCTTAAATTTAAAAACTTTGTTATTAAAATGAACTGAAAGACCTTTTGAAAATACTTTTGAGCAATTTTGAGAAGTACTCTCCAAGATGAAAGTACTAAAATGTTGCCTGCTACTGACTATGAATGGGTCAATATAGGCAGACAGGAGGACGAGCAAATTTAATACCTTTGACGGGGAAAAAAAGGAATACCCTACTTTCTTGTCAACCTACCATCCCTCCTCCATTACCGCTTAACTTCCCCAAATAAAACCCTGACCTTTATAAACCGGTTACCTACCACCACCATTGTTTTTTCATTAAATCTTTTTCTTTTCAATTTTGAAGTTTTAGCAATTAGACAATACTTTTTTTGGTGGCTTACCCCTGAGTAGCTGGAAACATCATTGAAGGGCCTAAGTCTTTTTATTCTGTATGATCTCTCAGCCAGCTCATCTGTCTCCATCTTGGTTCCCTTCTTGGCTCTCTTCTTCTTCTCTCTCATGAGAATGTCGTGAGAAACCTTCTTGAATCTCACTTTCAGATGATCTCCCTCTGTACCACTGGTATGCTGGAATGCTTGGTATATTAACAGCTCCTCGTCAACGATGGCCTGAAGGGACATTAAAAGTTATGGTAGACAATCGAAATAACACAAAGCGAGACAAGAATTTTTCAAAGTTCAGAGCAATGTAAATTAGCGGGTGTTTAAAGCGTTACAGATCATCTGTTATACGCAAATAATGCTGGAAAATTAAATAATGGTCACACATGTCCGAACTTCAGCATGCATTTAAACATAACCACAACATGTGATTCGAAAGGTTAGAACCTCAGGAGATGGTATGCTTGAAAGCTGCTAGAACTTGTTTAACAGTTTAAATTTGGATGATCTCGTATGACCTCTACTGACGACCTTTAGCTATTTGGTCTAAACTATAATGTTCAAGTGGTGTGATTACAGTAAAGCTTATCAAATTTCATAACTGTTCCTCATCCAACAAGAGGTTTTGAGAGCTTTCTAAATCAAATTCATGTCATAAGACATATACCCATCTACCAATAAGAGGTATAAGCTTAGTTCAACTCGGGTTCATAGTAAGGTTTACAACACCATAAGGTTAACAACAGCATAAGGTTAACAACAGCGTACTGTTTGCAACAGCATAAGGTCTACAACAGCGTAAGGTTAAAACAGCGTAAGCATTACAACAGCATAATGTTTACAACAGCGTAATGTTTACAACAGCGTAAAGTTTACAACAGCATAAGTTTTACTACAGTGTAAGGGTTACAACAGCATATGGGTTACAGTAGTGTAAGGGTTACAACAGCGTAAGGGTTAAAATAGTGTAAGGTTACAACAGCATGAGGTTTACAACAGCGTAAGGGTTACAACAGAGTGGTAATCATCTTCTTATCCTTGGCAACGACCTTTCTGGGACATTTCTTGATTTTTAGCTTCTTTGAGGTGCAAGATAAAACTATTTTTATTAAACTGTATGAGATCTTTGGAAGGGAAAAAAACAATCATGTGAATGTCAGAAGGTCGGAGGGAAAGGCCGAATAGGGAGAGTATATATTTAATGAGTCAAATTTCCATGGGATGTTGATCTCTCTTTAACTTTTAACATGGGGGATGGGGAGGGTTAAGGTAACAGTTAAATAACTGAATCTTCACTCCCACTACCACTTGATATGCCAAACTATTCAACTCACCATGAGGTATGGCCTGCTTTTCTTGCTTCCCATTCCCACTAGGAGAATTTCTTTCACAACAGGTAACATTTCATGAGACTGTTGCTGTTGTTCTGCACTGAAAGAAGAAACAAACAAAAATATGGGCTAAAGAATTTCCACAAATACGATTAAACCATTCGATATAAGTATACTTAAGGAGTTAAACAATACTTTCTTTTTCTTAAGAATTTCCCAGCAATAATTGAATAGATGTTGTGTAAATCAGTTTTCAAGAAAAATTCAAAATCGGACTCGTATGAGCATTGAAGGGGAAATGAATATTGGAAGGTTCAAACTTCAGCAATCTGTTTGGCCAATGATTTTGAAATTGGTCGAAAATAATTTTTCTTTCCAAATGTTGAAAGTTGAAGAAAGAAACACCTTAGTGGGCCAATAAAAACAAAACATTTCTAACTTATTGTTTTTGTTGTAAGGTTCTATTTGTGTCTCTGAAGTGGGGAGCAGTGGGGGGGGTGATTGATATTCACCTGGTAGTGATGACCACACTGTCAACGAGTAAACGGTGAGCCATTGAGAAGCTTCTGACCAGGAAAACTGGTGCAAAATCAGGTAACTTCAGAATCTGCAGAATTAATGTAAAAGATAAATGCGATCGACAAAAAAAATAAGAAAAAATGAAATGAATGAAAACTTTTGACCATGTGAAAAATTATTCACTAAAAGTGGAAACATTGTGCATATTACATCGCATTGCATAATTTCAGAGATATTCCAGAAAATTTATTTTTCCCTTTGTGAAATCCAAAAATATTCATATCGAATTCCTATTTTATGCTGCTCTTGCACTAAACATTCAAAACAATATAAAACGAAAAGGAAGTTATTCTTTTGAAAGATAACAACTCTGTGTTGTACAAACTGTACTATACAAAACTGCACACAGAATGAAACATAGTTGTGCAGCCTTGTTTACCATATCACTACATTAACTGTTAGACACTTAAAAATCGCTTACCTCTAACACACCATTCTCTCGACAAACTGCACACCAATGTGTAGGTTCAGTTTGGCGTTGAACATCTGTCTCTGGTGCTTGCTCTCTGAATAAACAGTAAATGAAAACAATCTATGAGTACAATTGAAAAATTTCATTAAATTTTTAAATCGTGTAATTCTGGGTATTGCAGAGCGTTAATCATTTCTTTAACAATGATATTACATATTATATATAATAAGTCACTGCTAGAAATGGTTTCGATCCATTTGTAACATTTTTCACAAATACGTTGATTTTGAATAATTGCCATTTCTGTATAGACCAAAAGTGGTAACATGATTCAAACTGAACCCACCCACACTTTCACTAAACATCAAGAACTTTGTCCTCTATTTGTCTTCTAAACTCCCCAATTTTTTACCTTGTACTACTGTTTGTTATTTTATATAAAAAATCCAGTCTCTTTCAAAACCAGGAAAGACCTTTCTAACCATTTCACCACACATAATTAATTGTCACAATATGTAGTACCATTGACAAAGTTGTCAGTTTTCTGCATTTATGTAAATTCTATGTTAAATTTTTTGGAAGAAGCAAAAGCTTACCTTGTTGATTCTTTCATGGTTTCTGCGGTCATCAGCTTGGGTTCAGTTGGTCCGTAGAGTAATTCATCTTCGTCATCTACCGTACTATCAGAAAATCATTTTAATGATAATTTTAATAATAATTTTCAATATTTTTAAGAATAATTTTTAAAATAATTTTAAAAACTACAAATTGTCTCTTCAAAATACATCAACTATAAATGTTGTAGGTCCCTAAAGAAAAATTATTTGCATAGCAGGGGCAATTTTTAAGAGAATTGACTGCTTCTCTCTTGAAGAAAACAAAACCTGAAATTGTCCTTACAAGTTTCCGAACAGCAGAGTTGGTGGTTCAATAAGAACTGTAAAATTAGCTTCCTGATGGTTTAGCTTTCAGAGAGATCTCTAGTCATCTAACGATCAAAGAATCTCTTATAAATCACGCCTGCAAAGCCGACTGTTTGAAATACAATCAGTTTGAAATACAATCAGTTTGAAATACAATCAGTTTGAAATACATCTAACGGTCTCAGAATCTCTTATAAATCATACCTGCAAAGCCGACTGTTTGAAATACAATCAGGGCTGTGTTGTACAGTACCCAACTTTAGTCAAGTTCTAATATCGCTTATAGTTACATTACTGTTAACTTAGTGTTAGTACTTGTTGCAACTATGTAGCCCGCGTTACACAGTGTTTTCCTGCCGGGCTATTGAGGCTAATGTGGCCATCAATCATGATTTGCCATCAAAACAATATTATCGATATGATGCATCCAAAAGTGTCATGTGCAATGATGCTTACTATATGTGTACTCTTTTTATTGTGCGTAGCCTACAAACAGTGATATTTTTGAACGTCACAAAGATCTTTTTAAAATCGGTGCAATTTTGTTTGCCGGTGGGAAATTATACTTTCGTTGCACAAATGGGACAATCCTAATTATTTTGGGCTTCAGTCCAGAGGTCAAAGGTCTTCTATAAATATCTCTTACATACCTTAATGACATGGCCATCATCGCAAGCTCAGCGATCACTTTTCATGATAGAAAGAAAACACACCCCCATCAAAATTGAAGGGGAAAACAAAAATTACCTTTGCTTGTTTTCCTCCTCAGACGTGTCATCTTTCTGTCCTTTGTTTGAGCCTGTTGTTGTCGCCATTTTGGACTGGGATTTACTGCTCGTTGCGAACATGCCACTGACGTCCTTGTACGCTGTGATGGCGATAATTCTCGAGCTCTGGCAAGAAAAGGCAACCAAAGAGGATTGGTGAATGCTTTGTGACACCTCAAGAACCAGTAACAGGTCACAGAATTCAGCAGCTGTGACTGAAGGCATCATACAGGCACATACAGGCTATCTCTGGGCACATTCCAGTAATACTATCTGGCAGTTTCACAAAATGGAAGTTTGGGCGCAGGTTTACATTTCAGTACCATCTTGTTTTGTAACATTTTCTTACTTTTGTTTTCTTTTTCTCCGAAAAGCCAGATACACATACTATATGTCCGCAACTTATCAATGCAATTTGCATTAACTTTGTCACAAATCTGGGTGATGACATATTTTTGAATTTTAACAATAATAAACAGTAACTAGAAATCATGTGTAAAAGTAAGTTTGCCTGACGTTTAGATCGTAGCAGGATCTTCTTCAAAGGCTAAATGACAAGTAACAGTAACAGAAGGGACAAAAACACGCACATAATACAGACAGGTTAATGAGCATGGTGAACACAAAGAGATAGATGTAAGGGCTAGAAATCATAACAAATATAGGCTTCAATGATTGTCATATTAATGAATGACTCATTTATCATTGAATCACGACGTAGAATCTTGTGGTTAGAGTGCAGGGTATTCGATTTCAACAAATGGATCGCTCAAAAAGTTTTGCAGAGTTACAGAGCAACGTAGCAGAGAGAATTACAGCAAACAACGTAACGGCAGAATCTGAAGTTTAAGTCAAACACCGCACTTAATTTAAAGCAATTTACAGCTTTTAGCTGGTATTTTGCAGATTTTTCAGCATGGCTAACAAGATTCAATTTCACAACAAGATCACTACAAAAAGTGCTTTTTTTCTTGATAATCTAAAAGAATTTTAAATAAACCAATAAATCCTCCTAATAGTCCTAATGGTCACTTGCTAATCGACTGAAAATTCACTAGCAAGTCCAAAATAAACATTGATGTAACATTGAAGTATTTGTACATGCACTGTACATGAAGATGTAACAAGTACATGAAGATGTAACAGTGAAGTAACATTGATGTAACATTGAAGTAACTGAAATACTTCAAACCTTTTATCCTTTTGCTTTATGTATCTAAATTTTGATCTTATGGCCTATGCTTATAGCCTATCCTCACCTGATTGACTTGCGGCTTTTGTATGCTTAACCTGTGACCTTTGCCCTGTTTTTCAGAGGTCAAAGTAAGGAGAATCAGATCACCCTGTTGGCTCATGATCACAACATAAGGGTCAGCGGCGCTGCAGGATACTATGGGAGAGCCGATGTCCAATGGAATGTGCTGAAGCTGCTTCACTGAAACGGGACGGAAAAGGCATGGTTACCATGGATACTCAGCAGGAATTTGAATATCCATACCAAGATTATCTGGATTCTCGATAAAACCCAGATCAAATATCCAACTACTCATTGCTGTAGGCACATTAGTCTTTTGGTATGAGTACCACAACATGAGATTGAGTACAAGTCAAATTCTGCTTGATGTGAGTACCAGTATTGGGTACAAGAACGATTTCAAGTCTCTAAGCGCAAGTAGGATTATGCATCCTTGCACTAGTATCTCTACTTGACTTCCAAAATATCCTTAGTACAAGTTTCAGTACCGGTGTGCGTAGAATACAACAGGAGTACAGACTCACTCACTACAAGTCTGTTGGATGTGCATTGCCTTTTACTTAAAGTATATATCACTTTGATTTGACATACCTGGACAGTGACGTGACAAACTTGTTCACACAAAAGACTAAATGCTGTGGTACTTTATAAGGTACCAGATCATGAAATACAACATAGTATGTACATTCAATTAACATAAAACTACAGTAAAGGACATTGAATTTATCTAGATTTTTTGTCATCACATCCAGACACCCTCTGTACTAACATGTCCAGATCATTTCAAGTTTCACTGTGTAATTAAGACTACATTTACTTCTACAAATTACTTTTGCTCTTAAAAATGGTGAATATTTTTTTTTCTTAAACAAGGCAACTTCTCACTAAGTGGTTCAAGCTGTCAAATATAGGGGCAATACAAAATGGTAAGGCACTAAAATTTGTCCAGGTTTTAAAAATTGTTCATTCATTTCAGATTATTCCTACACCCTTCACACCATCATTCTAAAAAAATATCATATCACAAGAAAATAATGATGTATATACACTATCTCCTATGATTGTTTAGAAAACACTAAAGAGGAAAAGTCCACCAACCTCCTTTCAGTAACCTTACACCCATGGGTGATACTTGTACGATGTGGTCATTGTTGCCAAGGTTACCGGCAAAGACTGTCGATGCCTGGGTGCTAAACCCACTTTCGTCAACCTCTGCGATTTCTTGACCTGTCCTTAAAATCTGGAGAACAAACATAAAATACATAACATATTACATTTTTATTCTTTTTTATTCATATCAGACTGAAATGCCCACATTTCTTCAAATTTGTCAGTTTTTTTATGATTTCTTCTAAGTGCTACATTGTGTAATCCTTCAATGTACAACAGACTAAGCAAGTGTACTGGTTTTTATTTCGTTCTCTTCACTTGTAGTGAATGTAAATAGTATGCAAGCAAGATATTTTGATCCTAGCATGACCTTCTTCAGAAGGGGTCCCTTTGATTATCAAATTGATCGATTGATTGACCTATTGATTGTCAAAAAAACTTAATCAAAAACTTCATAAACAGGTAAATAAACATGTAAACTTGGAGAATGAGACTCGATAACACCTGAAACTTGAGAACCTTGTAGATCTATGTTTTCGAAACATCTCATGTACAGCATGTCTATTCTCTCATTTCTCCCCATTCTCCCCCCCCCCCCCCCCCTACACATTTTAATTAACTTTTATCAGTAAACCTT
>KN882305.1:117471-130650 GCA_000934455.1 Apostichopus parvimensis
GACAGTAGTTGAAAGGATTGTTTGGGAGTAACCAACCACACATCTATTAGGTATGATGTTGTAATCTTTCCATTATTATTATCAGTAGTTGAAAGGAATGTTTGGGAGTAACCAACCACACATCTATTAGTTATAATGTTGTAATCTTTCCATTATTATTAACAGTAGTTGAAAAGAAAGTTTGAGAGTAAACCAACCACACATCTATTAGTTATGATGTCGTAATCTTTCCATTATTATTGACAGTAGTTGAAAGGATTGTTTGGGAGTAACCAACCACACATCTATTAGGTATGATGTTGTAATCTTTCCATTATTATTAACAGTAGTTGAAAGGAATGTTTGAGAGTAAACCAACCACATCTATTAGTAATGATGTTGTAATCTTTCCATTATTATTAACAGTAGTTGAAAAGAAAGTTTGAGAGTAAACCAACCACACATCTATTAGTTATGATGTTGTAATCTTTCCATTATTATTGACAGTAGTTGAAAGGATTGTTTGGGAGTAACCAACCACACATCTATTAGGTATGATGTTGTAATCTTTCCATTATTATTATCAGTAGTTGAAAGTAATGTTTGAGTGTAAACCAACAACACATCTATTAGGTATGATGTAATCTTTCCATTATTATTAACAGTAGTTGAAAGTAATGTTTGAGTGTAAACCAACCACACATCTATTAGTTATGATGTTGTAATCTTTCCATTATTATTAACAGTAGTTGAAAGGAATGTTTCAGAGTAACCAACCACACAACTATTAGTTATGATGTTGTAATCTTTACATTATTATTAACAGTAGTTGAAAGGAATGTTTGAGAGTAAACCAACCACACATCTATTAGTGATGATATTGTAATATTTCCATTATTATGTTACACCTACCTATACCCTTTCATACATTAAAGGGTTGTGAATCAGGGGAAAAGTAGAATACTAAATAACAGTGGCAAAATGCTAATCATGTTTATCTATGAAATTGACTGACTTACACATGTAGGAAGAACACTCGAGGCAGCCTTGCTGAGATCAAAACCTCTCATTGAACGCATTCCGTCCACAAGTAGGGTTAGTACGTATCTGAAACAAAACAAAACAAAAACATGAACTGTCACAGAGGATCAAAAGACCCAAAACATTTTGATCTTACAGGACTAATAGAGGAAATGCTGGAGTTCAGGAGAAATATTGGCTCTGTTAGTTCAATTTATTTTGCTCCTTAATTTAGAAACATCTACATTTACTTATTGAAAATAATCGACATTTTTTTACATATATTTTTCTTACGGTCTGTTATTTCTGCAACACTTTAGAACACTGAACACTATCAAACTCAACTGATCCATCATAACATTGAGTCAGGGCAGTGAGCATGTGCTTAAGATTACAACTGATCAGACTTTTCCAGTTTTAAAGTCTCATCGGATTCTAAAACTGAACATGAAGCATTCCCCCCCCCCCCTCCCCCGACTAGCACAGCCCAGTTTCATCAAAAGATATTAATCACTTAATCACGATAAGAACACAATAAGGTCTAGGAAAAGCAAAACTAAAGTTACCAGAAATCTATAAAGAAAGACGAGCATAGGTGGGTTTTAAACAGACAGACAAGGTTTTATTCGCTAATCAGAGAAAATATGATAAAAAGACTCAAAACATTTGATTTATTCTGGTATATTTTCACTTACATTTCTCCACCCTTTAAGGAGATGACGAGGTTCTCATTGGATATGAATGCAGCTTTACAACAGTCCAAGGTCAGGTTCACGTTTTCTTGTTTCTCTAAACGATGACAAAGAAAAGACCGTCAGATGGCAAGAAAACAAGGAAAATGGAACTTGCGCATAAAATAATTGATATTGTGACACAGAGCTACCTGCATACACAACCAAAGGTGCAGAAAAGACCAGCAATGATTTAACTTCATGAGTGACAACCACTGAATCTCAGAACCTTGTGTTGTTTTGAAGATTTAAACATTCAGACCTCGCAATTACAGTTAGCAATGGCAGTATCACGGCATCGAGTATTACTTAACTTCAAACACTTCCAAAATACTACCAAAGACATAAATAGACAACAATAAACTAAAGAAACTTTATAAAGAGAATTTTAAAGTCAACACTAGAATCTGAGGAATGTCACTATCTTCTTTTCTCGCATTTTTGGCAGCAATGGTGATGACCCTTTAATATTTTAAATCCTAGAGTGATTTAAAGTCCAATGACAATCTTTGTGTAAATCATTGCAACTTTACTGCTTTATAATCCAGTTACATAATATGCAATGAAGAACCCTTTTTCGGCATTCACCACCTAACCTTAAATAGAAACAATTTTATTCCCTGTAAAAGAAATATATCTAACATACAAAGCTGTGGTGAGATGATATAGATTGAGATAAATCATCTTGACATTTTCAATTTACATCTGTTCAGGTCCACACCAAATTGATTGATAACAATATTTTAGTTCTGTGGAAGAGGACTTCTACTTACTGAGAGGGAATGTTGTGCTCCAATCAGTGATTGAGTTCAGGGACACTCCATAAGGAGGGATGGACTGATTCAAGTAAATAAGAGAATTAACAGCAAATATGATGATACCACCTAAACAGAAAAGGACAGTGGGAAAATGTAAAGATAAATGTTAAAATGCCATCAGTATAGATAAAAGCATGATTCGTTTAATATGAAAGTTGTAAAAGTGGACAAAAACATGTTTGAATAATACCAGTGTAACAGGCATGATATCATTCTCAGCATTAATCGGTGATCTCCTGTAACTGAACTGAACTAGTTCAATATGAAGTAAATTATGGCTCATTCATTGCCAGACAACAAAACTTTAAACAAATGAAAGGAAACAATATAAAATAATGCACTGTCATCAAAAAAATATTAATCCTGATACCTTTATTTGATTATTGACTATGCGAAAGGCATCAGACCAGCCTTGCCCACGTTTATCTCATCACATCCGTGTGATAATAAGTGTTAAAGACAAGAGCAATTGACTTACAATCAAATGAGACCACATTTGATAAATGAGATTCGACTGACATTCAAGCAATGCTGATACCTTTGGTGCATTGACTTATAATCAGTCTTGGGTGGCAGCAATTAGTTTAGGAATCAACTGATACTGTTTCTTGCGACTTACCAACCGGTTGAGAAATTAACTCAAACTTATCTTCTTCATCATCCATTGGTGTTGGAATCGAATGTAACAATTTCTTGCAAATAATCAGGTAGTGTTGCAATTAAATGTCTCTTTTTGTCAACACACCAACTGGTTTTTGAATTTTTTCTTGATTTCTTGTAACTCACCAATTGGTTTTGGAACAGCCAGTACTTGCAATGAATCATAAGGCAGACTGCTTTGGGACCAGATTACGGGATGAACCTTCTGTGATATATTTAACGAGAGCGCCACAATTCTGCACGTGTCGTGTCTGACTGCCACTCGACTGAAAAACAACAAGAGAAAGGGAGTGACATAATCTGTAAATGGTTCAATTCTTGATGGACTGACAATTGTAAATTATTGTGTTTATTGTCTGAAATGTAAATCTGAGGGAAAGGAATGGGAACATAAGGTAGGGATGGAGGAAAGTAAATGCCAAAAAAGTAGTCTACGAAAGATTATCAGCTCTCTAGAATTGTGCAGTAAAACAAGATGGCCTTTACCTTAGTGCAGAGGCAAGTTCAACTGGAGGCCATTATACTTCTCTTAGTGCATTATTGGGTCACGTTCATTTTTAAGTCATTGCAAATATATGTGACATATTCTAAACTAAATGGTGTTTAAAAGATGCAAACTCACCCAGGCCATGTTCTGACTGGTTCATGAAGAATCACCAAGGTTGGCTCGTAGTAACCATGGAGGAACTGGAAGTCTATTATGTTGGCTAGCAACTCATCCGTCTCCTTCAACTTGATGAGATAACTAGGTCTGCTACTGTAATGACTGAAGTTGAAAAAGTTCAATACCACAGGTTTTATTTACATTCCAAAGCAAAAATCTTTATCAGCACACCAAAAAAACCTTCTCATTACATCTGTCTTTCTGTCTTTTAGAATATCCTCAAGTTATCCTTGAATTTAAAGAAACAAACAAAAATAAACCTTGAAGCAAATTGATTTGTCGCAACCAAAGAACTGTGAGAAAAACGTGGTTACTTACACTGGTGCATCACTGTCATCTCCCATGGTTTCCCTCTTGAATGGCAGCACCACCAGGCTGGTGCCATAAATCAACATTACTGCACAACGGAAATCTGGGTCCACCTGAATCATGGGCAGGTGAGGGTTGGTGAGGTAACCATTCTGAGAAGCCAAGTGAAGATCGGAATTTAGAGATGGCATGTATGCTCTTTGACGTTATCCAAAGTTCTACCAAGATAGACCGTGTGTAACAGAGTCTTGTTCAATGGGTTCATAAGCAGCTCAGATAGATTTTATAATTCTTCCTGTAATGTCCTGTTTTTTTTACTGAATTGCAACTGCTAAAATAAATGTTCTCAAGGGAATCATGACCAAGAAAATATGTTCAATAAAATGATGACAGATGAGGAAATGATGTTTACTGTAACGTACCTTGAGCTCCTCCTCCTCGAAGTGATGCATGGATAAAGTCTTAAGTTCGTGAGTACTGGCATCATACTCGATCACTGACATCTGAAAGACAACAGATAAAGGTAGATATGAGAGCTAAAATTAGAGGCTCACGAGGCAAGATGGCCATAGCAATTACTTTAGTTTCTCCCACATTACTTTAACAACGTTCTTGGTTATTCCATGAACAACCTGTACTTTTTCTGTTGAAGGTTTCTTGAAATGTAATTTTTTTTTGTTGATAAAGATAATTTGGTCCCAAAGGTCTCACTGACTGTCCTGCTGCTATCTCTACAGTTAATTGGTTGTCCCTTTATGGTCTCCCAAGGATAATATTTCTTGTCCAAACAGAAATTATTGTCCTCAGGCTGACAAACAAAACTAACACCAGATTGGGTATTTACAGGACATGCTTGACAGTTGAACTTGGGCTTTTTACAGTTAACATTTAAAATTAAACATTAGCTTTCAAATGTACCTTAGCATCTGCAAAAGCCATTAGCAGAGCATCTCTCCCTAGAGAAGCCAAGGGAGCTGCTTGGATGGCTAATACCCTACAGGCAAGTTGATAGGTTGCCACCTGCTCCAGTTTCTCCTTCCTTTTCTCTTCTCCTGACAAGGACAAAACAAAAAATTTCATTTTATTCTTCAACTTTAGAATCATCATTCAGGGCAGAATCATGACTAATCAAACAATATGACACAATTTTCCTCTCAAAGATGGTTTTTGGCCATTACTCTATTACATTTGTCTTTTGTTTATAAACAAGGCTTTTATCAGAAATAGAAAGAAGGGAGTTCAATTCCCAGATCATGGAAGGAATTGACAGCATCTTCACAACACTTGTTTTGATTGAGAGTACTTGTATGCCAAATGGTGGCATCTTTTTCACCCTTTAAAGGATATGAACTAGTCATCATTTGCTGTTTAGTAATCTTGTCCAGTCTACACTGGTTCATTGCCACTTTTATCAAATCATATTGCATTCTTGTTGCACCTTTCTAGCAAGGTTCTTCGGCAGACACTAGTTTTGAAGACCGTCTAAAATGCAGGAATGTGTCTCTTTCATTCCTGTTTCTTTTTACCCTTTCTGATATTGTACTTCTTTTCATTCCCTTTTAATTATGTTATCTGTCAAGTGATCAACTGTCCAATAGGTGGGTCACTGGCTTGAGCATTGCTGACAAATGTATTGTAGAGAGGCTTTTGTTGACCTTTTAAAGTATTAACCAACCTCACATGGCAAAGTCATGAAATGTAACACAAGTCTGTTCCATTTAAAAATTAAAACTATAGGAGATTCTGTGACATGTACACTACTTCCTTTCCCCCTTTGGGGGGGGGGGAGGAGGGTGAAGTAGGGATAGCCTCAGAGAAGGGGGAGAAATAATGGTATCAGACAGGTACATATTCTGTCTATCAATGACAAGCAGTTTGCAAAATAAGTGAAAAAGTAAAAGATCAGCTGAGACATTACAGTATGTAATGCTGTGATATGTGTAGTATATATATGCATGTTACTAGAGCGGTATGCACACATTTAAGTTAAGTTTTCTTGGGCGCACACCATAAAAATCAGCAAGTGGATTATTTGGATAAATTTTCCTTACAGAAGAGGTCACTGCTGTAACATACAGTAAAAGATACTGTTGATGTTGTTTTCTGTATCAGATCTTACAACTAATAAAATGTAGCGTGTCTGGAAACTGGAGCTAAACCTCTTTTAGCTTTAGTATTCCTCATCTTTTCATGCTTATAATCAGCTACAACTTCAGAAATAGAGACACTGTTGGAAATGTCAATTGATGTAAAGCAAGATAAACATTGAATAGGAAAATTAATAATTTTTTTAGACCTACCATTGGATTCTGTTAGCTTAGCCAAGGGAACCTAAAGAGTAAAGGAAGATAGTGTATAATTTATGAACGTTTTAAGTTATTAAAAGTCATAAAATGAAAATTCCTCCTGTTTTGATAACATTTAGATCTGCTAATTAAAGCTGAATGAAACATATTTTATTGTCTCGTCTTTTAGCCCTAATGATGGTATTCATAAGACTTACTGGGCCAACTAATTTTTCATTATAGTACAGTCGTAGTTAGTACTTTCTATAGTATATACTTAGTACTATAGGCTTCCCATTACTTCACCTTGAAATATTCTTGTATAGACCACAGTACTTGACAACAATTCAAATCAAGAAATTTACATGTGTATTTTCAATAACCTACTCAGTGGTTAGTTTGCAGGCTTTGCAGAATAGCTTGCAGGCTATGATGAAAACTGTTTTCATTAAAATGATAACAACGATGCTAGTCTACTATGGGTTGTGTGGCTTTCTTTGCCTGGGGAGTAGCATTTTAAACATGTTTAAACTGCATTCTAGACTCCTGTGCTTCCACATTAAACGAGATCATACACAGAAGAGAATATTCTGTACTATACCAACATTGTAAACCCGAAAAACACTTAACTGTAACCAAAAATGCCTCTCCTGTTTGTGCTTTTAAATCATCATTAATTATGAACTTACCTCTGGATTTCTCAGTATCCTATACACAGTAAGCTCTGTTGCCTTAGTAACTATCAAGTTTTTTTCATCCTTTGAGATGAAGTTGCAATAGAGAGCATTTTCAACACCTGTGGGAGGCTTGACTTGTCTATAGAATGCATACATGGTCACCAAGGCACTACGGCTGATGTAAGCAGAAAATCACAGTAAAGACAAAACTAGCTGAAGAGAAAAATGACATGTAAAAGTTACTTTTCATTGAACTGTAAATTCTGAATATATTGAAATTCAGGGCAAAATGTTTAGGCATCTTTTTTGTTGTGGGTGGGGGGGAGGGAGGGTGGTCCCTTGGATGACAAATTTGTTTGCCTGAAAGAAAACACATAGCAAAATAATAATGAGTAATTATCTACATTGTAGGAAGGATGTGCAGTTTTGTTGAAGAAAACACTGGGTAATATCAATTTATAATTTTACCTTTCTGGATGTATTTCGTTACAATGCATTCAGAATTTGATGTAAACAAGCAGTTTACCCTCAACTTCTAAAGCTGATTTTGGTCACAGACAACAATTGAAACTTTGACATGCATGTCAACAATTGCATTAGGTCATAACTTTCCTCACATGTCAACCAGAAAGAACATGACTTTTTTTTTCTCTATAATCTTATCATTCACATGTTCTTGAAATGTGATATATACTTTGTCTTGCATGTTTCTTTTTTTTAAATAGTTTCTGTAATTTAATGATTTGTGGAGACATCCAGAGGCATTATTGTCAGCTTAATTGCCAAGATGCTATCACTCACTTTATTGTGGTAAGATAACTGTACAATGTAATTCCCCAACCCTTAGAAAAAGGATTTATCATCAATGGTTTCCATTCACACTATTATTTGCAGTTAATATACAGATTTATTTTCAAAGTAAAGAAACACAATTTGTGCTTGTTCTAACGTAACTTTACAATATGCTATTAATAAAGAAATACTTCCTCGAAGATCACAAGATTTAATGTTCAAAAACTCTGTAAGTGAAGTCTAACTTTGTTATCCCATTGACAACATTAATACTGTACAGTAGGTGCTATTATCAATTGATGCAAATAGTGCCACAGTCCACAATATAATGTTATAAAGGTATATATTATTATGACAATTTGATTACATAAAGGTATGATGTACCACACTAAATTGATTTGATCATTTTTGATATCTAATGCCTAAACTTTTAGCATACTGCAGGCATAATGCATTCATCCTAAATTTTTTCTAATAGGGTTGTGAATGAAAGGAATGGTTTGCCTGAGAAAATTGTACTTGCAAGTAGTGTGAATGGGTTTAAGAATGCTTTGGACAAGCACTTTAAGCATTGTAACTCGTCTGATTCTTTGTGTCTTGGTTTTTTTCTCTCTCACAGGGTCCTTGATGGGGAGTTGATTGTCCCTCCTGCTCCTTTTTTTTTATCTACTAAACTAAACTAGGCCTAGGCCTACATGTAATGAGTATGGCTATTATATGGCTTCAGGATCAAACCTGGTTCAGCAGTATTTACTTTCCTAAATCTGATTAATGAAAGTTGATTGCTGTTAGCGTTGTGCGGTAGTCGGATTTCACACAACCAGTAGTGTTGCAACATGAATACTGGTATCGTAACTACAACCGGTATTTTCCTCAACTTTCATCTATGGTTCAAAGCACTTATAGTTACGAGACTCAATGACATACATTCAATATGCATAGCCTACAGTACCGCTCACGTATAACTGGACATGTGTACGCGCACATGATCGTATAAAGACGTATAAACAAGTACAATCGCGTATAAACTCGTTGACAAACAAATTGCCGCCATGTTCCACGAAGGATAAGTTTACTTTGAATAGTTGGCAACATTTTGAAGAAATAATAAAGTGTTACTAAGCGTTTCTTGTGTCAATTTTTTATATAATTTACCATTGGTTCCAACAGAATGAAAAGAAAAAAAAACTTCCACCCAACAACTTTGAAGCAGGGCCAGTTAAAAACAAAATATGTGTCTCGTCTGCGCAATGGGCCTCCTTTTTCCTGATTCCCGAGTTTCTATTCGGATTACAAGAAATCTAAACTATCCTTAAAAATTATTTTGTAAAGGTTGCCACATATTCCAAACTAGTAGTATTAGCGCATGAAAAGAAGAAAAATCGCCGCCCGTTTTTTTTCAGATCTCAGTACGAGGAACATGTATTTTATTTGGATAATAGAACAACTTTCACTAATGTGGTTAAGTTAATATTTTTCTACCCTAGCGATATGTTGATTTTATAAAACCTTCATGAAAACAGACTTTTTTGAAAATGGATTTAAAGCTCAGTCAACAATTTAAGAAATGCTTACCGTTAAATACTGGCGTCAAACAATACATTTCGTATTTATTCCAATAAAGATCCACGAAGGATAAAAATGCTTAGTAGAGCTTACTAAAGAGAAATAGAAACTGCATGTACATGGTCATTTTAAGTATCCAAGTACTATACAAAGAGATCGAGTTCACCGAAACACTCCTTTTCCCTACCACCTGAGGAAAACCGTCTTTTATAAATTATAGTACCATACAGTACTTTAACAGCTTCCCAAAATGTGTATGTGTCGCAATAGTTTAAGTTTTAACCGCACAGCACAGTACCATTAATAATTTGCATATTACACCAAAATTTACACTCGGCGTCCAGATGGCGGGAAAATGTACCATCATGTTCAATGTGTTGTGTCGTTCCCATGGTGCAATGAACTTGGGCAAGTTCGAATGTCGATGACCTACTTAAGTTCCGTGACCAATGTCAATGGGAATTATGTGTGTAAAAACTTGGGTTTTTCCACGTGTTATATATATAGAAGTTTTACGTAAGCGGAGCGAATTTCGGGGTGGCTCGTTGATTGTGAGGAAGCACTTATCTAAGCATCAATATTTGTGAAAAATATCGTACGGTTTTTCTTCAGAAAATATTGATGACTAGTAATTGGAAACTCAATGTATTAAGAAGTACTGGGTCTAAACCTTATCATTGCATTTTTGGGGAAGTCAGATCTTCAAGTGTAAAATATTGTTTTTTCATTTAAGGTTATCGTGGTTATACGGCGTAACTTTCGATGTAGGCTTAGAGGTAGGATCGGTCAAGGCCTACCTAGTTCTCATGAATTGTTACCTACATTCAATTTAATTTAATGGGAATCACTGAGCATGTCGGATAGACGAGACTCAACTTACTACTACTACTTCAAGTTCACAATGAAAAGTTTTAACTATCAAGAAGTCCCCACGTGTTTGGAACTTCAGACAATAAGAATGTAACATACTGTAGGGGCTACGTAAGTACGGGATTATAAACTACATACATAAGAATAGTACAGATTTATTTATATCGTTAATCGGCTGTTGTTTACTCCAAAAAAAATACAGTACTTTCAATATGTACAATATCAATCTTCGTACAAAAGTTCTTAAAAATTCAAAAGTAGCGAAAGATAACTATAAATGACATCGTGGAACCCCCCGCATTAATAAACGAATCCATTTCATTACATCATCAAATCTCAAGTACCGTACTGCACTGTATGTACCAGTACCGTACCCTAGGCTATAATAATATACAGTCCCGTGCGAAGATGGATTTAAACTGGAGATACTCCCTGCGGTTTTGGCTCAAAATTTATTAAATCGTTATAATTATTGTAACAAAATGAGGTGAAATGCATAAGGGTAAGATTTTGTACATGGGAACCTTCACAATCATCGTTTGAAGAAGGAATAAATAACGAAAATTTCAGAATAACTTTGAGGTCCCGTAACATGCTGAGCCTAAGTAACGTTCGATATTTGGTGTAGCCTAGGTCCAAATTACTACGTGAAAAGTTGATTCGTTAATATATAGGTCTAGGCCAGGTACGTAAATTGATCAGATATTCTTCAAACTAAGAACACAGAAACCAGAAATAAACGTGTTTTCTTTTCTTTATTTCAAATAGTAACACATAGATATTTTTATTTTGTCCGGGATTCCCGGGACTGATACCGAAACGAATGTAATAACCGGTTGTTTCCCAATACCGGTAGTAGTTACACATTGCACTGTGATCGGGATTAGTCAATACCGGGATCGGGATACCGGGATTCACTTGACTACCGGGATCCCGCACAACCCTAATTGCTGTAGTATACCTCTGACAAAGTTTTGCTTTAGAAGTAGGCGAATCACTTTGTAAAATCACTCATCACCAAATTAGTAATATTGAATGGACTGCAATGCTCAAAATGGTGAGGCTATTGCTAACGATATGTTTGAGGTTTTTGCACTTTGACTGGTCCAATGCTGACCTAGGCCATGCAATCTTTGTGTATTTTCTGTTATATTATAGGCCTAGGCTATAGAAATTGTGTGGCATGGGTACCGTTATTTTCCGCACACGTTACTTTCCGCTGAAACAAAACGGTGTTTTCCGCACACAAATTTGTCAGCGGAAAACAACGTTTTTTCAGCGGAAAGTACCGTTTTTTTGGGAGGAACAGAATGACTTACTGAAATGATTAGGCACATGGAAGGATTTAGGAGGATGGAGAAGATAGCATTTAACTGGCAGGATAAAATGTAGCTTCGAGACTAGATTATTATTATGATAGCTCAGGTTGTAGCTTAGGCTGTAAGCACTAGCTTAGGCTGTAAGCACAAGTTTAATTTTAGTGAAACAGCGAAATCGAAAAGTAGACTAAATAGTCAATTGCTCTTTGATGGTCGTTGCGGATTTTCCACACACCTCAAAGACGACATATCGGGATTAGTAATGCCATTGCCTTTGAATATGTTTTTCCTAAGCTCGCGTTTGATACAGTCACAACTAACCTGGAAAATAATCACTTCGTTATCGCACGTTTTACCTTAGGTTTCGCTACTTTCGATTTTTCTGCCCATGTTTTCAAACGGCAGAGCTTTTTCTTCACCCAGTCACCACTTCTCACGGGCATGGGCGGCGATCATGGATCAGCCAACACAAAAATGTTTCGATTTCTTAAATTTTGGGCGCTTCTGGGAGACGAGGAATTGGTAAACTGAGGAAAAAATGGCGATCCCTTCCTTCGAGAATATTTCCCAAAATAAAAAATTGCCGGAAATTTTTATCAATTTTAGGGGTGTTGCTTACTGCCATAAGGCACGGGAAGTGCCGTTTCCTGCAATCTGAGGGGTCTGCCAGACGAAAAATTTTCTTGTACGCTGCGCGCCAACCTGTTGTGGCGCTCCGCTTAGATAGTCATCACCTGCTCACGGGCCCCTCCAAAATTTATTTTCGCACGACGCCCCTGAGAGGGGGAGGGGGTGGGGTGTCCTTTGTGATATTTTCACATTAACAATAACAGAGTACAGAGTGAGCATATATACTGTAGGGCTATATAATATTATGCCGCATACTTCTTTAAGTTATCCCTAATTACAAACACACCAAGCCTCCTGTAAATTACAAGCAGCTTAACTGTTCTAACATGAACTCAGTCTAACCATGCTTATCGACGTTCTTTGATACTTTCTCATGTTATTTATATCATCCTGAATTTGGTATCCTGAGAAAAATATAGTGTACAGGTAAGTGGAAAAAAGTTGTTTTCCGCACAAGAATTTTTCAGCGGAAAGTAATGTGAGGAAAGTAACGTGTGCGGAAAACAACTGAAACCGTGTGGCATAGGTCTATGTTGGGAACACCTGACCTGTCAGTAGCCTAAAATACTCTATGCTGAGACAATTCTAATCCCTGTCATTGGCATTGGGTATAATGTGGGCTGCAATATACTTCATTGCAATTAATTATTAAATAGTCTAACGTTAGTAACTGACATTCATGCGGTGGTACTCATCCCTGATTAGACCATGGAAGTAAAATCTGCTTTACCTCCATGATTAGACTGAAATAAAGTCAGTGTGGCTGGTCTTACAATGTGTTCGGTGAAGGTGGGGCCTATTGACCCGGCCGCCGGGTGAATAGCGAGCGGAGCTTATCGGCCCGGCCGCCGGGTGAATA
>KN882305.1:142041-153584 GCA_000934455.1 Apostichopus parvimensis
AATGTATGTATAATGTATGTATGTATTCCTTGGTATAATATATTCCTTGGTATAATGTACAGTATGTTTAATGTATAGGAAGCGGGGTCACTTCGCCCAACAACCATTTCGCCCAACTGCCATTTCGCCCAACCTTACCATTTCGCCCAACCAGCCTGGTCATTTCGCCCAACCAGCCTGGTCATTTCGCCCAACCAGCCTGGTCATTTCGCCCAACCAGCCTGGTCATTTCACCCAACCAGCCTGGTCATTTCGCCCAACCTTGATTAAATATTATACTTCAATAAGGAAACGTTTGGGAATTGTTAACGTTACAGGATACGAACCGAATATTAAGGAAACTTGAGGATGGATCAGTGTTTTAGGGGTTAGGTTTGATAGGTTTGATAGGAAACGTTCGGGAATTGTTAACGTTACGGGATACGAACCGAATATTAAGGAAACTTGAGGATGGATCAGTGTTTTAGGGGTTAGGTTTGATAGGTTTGATAGGAAACGTTCGGGAATTGTTAACGTTACGGGATACGAACCTAATATTAAGGAAAGTTGAATTCGTGGTTACATTCATACAGTGGTTACATTGATTAAATATAACACTTCCATTGTATGCGTAACCGCCTAAAGTAGTGTAATCCTCCCATTATACCCGAAATAACTGCTCAAACTCTGAACGATATCGAACGGACATCACTTTATTTGCCTACCACAAAGTAATATAACCCAAAATAAATCAAATTGAACTAGTGAAATAGAAAAAGTAATATTATTCTGACTGAATATGAGTAAAAAAATGGTTGGGCGAAATTACCAGGCTGGTTGGGCGAAATGACCATTCTGGTTGGGCGAAATGACCAGGCTGGTTGGGCGAAATGACCAGGCTGGTTGGGCGAAATGACCAGGCTGGTTGGGCGAAATGACCAGGCTGGTTGGGCGAAATTAGAGTTGGGCGAAATGGTTGTTGGGCGAAGTGACCAGAAAGCAATGTATATATGTATTCCTTATTACAATGTATTCCTTGGTATAATGGTATAATGTATTCCTTTGCACCACATGGTAGCTATTACAGAAGCTACAATGCCTATGTGCACATCCTTTTGTTTTTAAAGGGAGCTGTGAAAAATTGGTGGTCACTTTGAACATCTTTTGGTACACTGATACTCAGAATACAAAGTTTTCCAGAAAGTGGATAACAATATCTATGTGACATAAATAAGTGCAATGTTATAGATGTGTAGAATGACACATAGATCGGTAGCTCATACCTTGTATGAGTCTTGTACACAGATCGGCTGGTACCTTGTACACGGATACTTTGTACACAGATCAGTAGCTCATACCTTGTGAGCCTTGTACACAGATCGGCTTGTACTTTTTACACAGATACCTTGTACAAAGATCGGCTTGTACCTTTTTACAGATACCTTGTACACAGATAGGTAGCTCATACCTTGTGAGAGCCTTGTACACAGATCAGCTTGTACCTTGTACACAGATACCTTGTACACAGATAAGCTTGTACCTTGTATACAGATACCTTGTACACAGATAGGTAGTTCATACCTTGTACACAGATACCTTTCACGCTGATCGGCTTGTACCTTGTACCTTGTACTAAATACGGGTACCCCCCAGGGATGCGTGCTTTCTCCGATGTTGTACTCTTTGTTTACATATGATTGGATAGCCAGCGACCTGAACTCGAGGGTTATCAAGTTTGCAGACGATACCACTGTTACTGGATTAATTACTAATGGGGATGAAAGCGGGTACCGCAATGAAGCGAGTCGATTAGTGAGCTGGTGCAAGGAAAACAATTTGATTTTGAACATTAGTAAAACAAAGGAATTAATTGTGGACTTCAGACGAAATAAAAACACAATGGGTCCTCTCATTATCGATGGAATGGTGGTAGAGCAGGTGAACACATTTAAGTTGTTGGGTTCATTTATCATGGACAATCTATCATGGAACATTAATACTGAAGAAATACTGAAAAAGGGACGCCAGAGACTGTTCTTTTTACGTGTTCTTAAATCTTATGGGGTCAGTGCAAATGTTTTGACAAACTTTTATCGTGCAATTATAGAAAGCATTTTAACTACTAACATTTTAGTCTGGTTTGGTCGTGTAAGTCAGAGTGACCTTCGGAAATTGCAATCAGTAATTAGAAATGCTAAGCGTATTATTGGTGCGGGCCTTCTATCTCGCCACTCTCTGTACCAGGAGCGTGCACTCAAGAGAGTCGATAATGTACTGAATGAGGACGCACATCCTGCTCATCAGTACTTCCAGTTTTTGCCCTCTGGTATAAGGTTGCGTACATTCAGGGGATCAAAGAGGCTCACAAATAGTCATTATCCTGATCTTGTAAAGATATATAATACACATAATGCCAATACACATATTGTGTAATATGCTATATTTGTTATACTTTTTTACCTCTGAATACTCTTTTTATATCATGAGCAGTATACATAGTACCCATTTATATCCTTTACCTAGTCATTCGAATTGTTTACATTTTTATTTGTCTTAATCGTTTCATTGTTTTCGCTTGAGCTCCTGTTTTCATCCAATTCCCATTGTATATATTCTATCTAATGGCTGAATAAATATCTATCTACACAGTACCTTGTACACAGATTGGTAGCTCATAGCTTCTATGAGTCTTGTACACAGATTGGCTACCTTGTACACAGATACCTTGTACAAAGATCGGCTGGTACCTTGTACACAGATACCTTGTTCACAGATCAGTAGCTCATACCTTGTGAGTCTTGTACACAGATCGGCTTGTACCTTGTACACCGATACCTTGTGCACAGATCGGCTTGTACCTTGTACACCGATACCTTGTACACAGATCGGCTTGTACCTTGTACACCGATACCTTGTACACAGATCAGTAGCTCATAGCTTCTATGAGCCTTTTACACAGATCAGCTTGTACCTTGTACACAGATACTTTGTACACAGATACTTTGTACACAGATACTTGGTACATAGATACTTTGTACACAGATCTGTAGCCTATATCATGTGAGCCTTGTACACAGATCGGCTTGTACCTTGTACACAGATACCTTGTGCACAGATTGTACCTTGTATACAGATACCTTGTACACCGATACCTTGTGCACAGATCAGCTTGTACCTATTTACAGATACCTTGTACACCGATACCTTGTACACAGATCAGCTTGTACCTTGTACACAGATACCTTGTTCACAGATCAGCTTGTACCTTGTATACAGATACCTTGTACACAGATAGATAGCTCATACCTTGTCAAATATAAGATCTTCTTCCATGTTCTCCTCTGTCATGATAGCTGAATCTTCACGAAGGTTAAGGTGATTATCAAAAAATTGCTTCGATCTCTCTTCCCGGCCCTGCATCCCTGTCAATGACAAACACACTCCATGTGATAAAATGTAATTTTACAAGTACATTACATTCGAGCAATTTCTTGGTTGTTACTCTAGTTGTGGTAGAAGGAGAGTACAACAGTCCTTTGAAGATGGGGAGGGAGAACTTTAATAATTAGGGTATAGGCCCGTTACAACAACGTTATGTGTCAAACTTGGAAAATGCTCTTCACAAAGTTCTATATTCCTGGTTAATGATTGTATCTGGCAACATCTCACACACCTGGAGTCAATATTAATCTTGATTTAAATTCTCTAAATTGCTTTAGAAGACACTGATTAAAAAACGTTTTCTTTCAAAACTGAAATAAATTTAAAGAATGAAACAACAACAATTATACATAAAGTGTATGGTTTGTTCACTGCGTTAATGTACCTTCAGAAAGACCTGATTGATTGACCACTCAAAAGCATTCATCTAAACTGCATTGGCTGTACTTACATGCTGTCTGGAATTTGAAAGAATTTGCAAGAATCTACAATTTACATATCAGCATTTCCCTCACATGGAGTCATTAATCTACCCTCTCTCTTCATTGCTTTGGCAAACTTACTTTTCAAATAGGCTGACTGACTTTTCCTAAATTTGAAAGAAAGATCTTGTACTTGCGTCGCCAATGATGACATCACGTTTTTGGCGACTTTTGTTTCTTGGTTGGAGCTTCCCCTATTTTTATTTCCAATGGTTCTTATAGAGCGCTGACATCTATGAAACATCTGCCAAGAATGAAAGAAATAAATAAATAAATAAATAAACAACTCAATAAATGAATGAACAAATAGTCACTATGCAGCACATCCAACAGTCAGAATATTCCCTCTGTGCAAGCAATCGATTAATCAATCGATTAAATTCAAAGCTGCAAACACTATGCAGCACATCCAATAAGTCACTGTATGATTTCATCTGTGCAAGCTATCGATTAATCAACCGATTAAATTCAAATCTGCAATTACTATGCAGCACATGCAATAAGTCACTGTATGATTTCATCTGTGCAAGCTATCAACTAATCAACCGATTAAATTCAAATCTGCAAACACTATGCAACACATCCAATAAGTCACAGTTGTATGATTTCATCTGTGCAAGCCATGGACTAATCAATCGATTACATTCAAATCTACAATATGCACCACATCTAATAAGTCTCTTCATGTTTCCAGATGTATATGTATGTGAGATAATTTTGGTTGCCATTCAAACAAACATGGTACAAATAATAAAACAATTCAAATATATGTACATAGGATTTTTTTGTAGCTATTTGTTAAGCAAAAAAGAGTGTTCTTTCTGCATTTTGGGTTGATTTCCACCATGATGGCACTCTGATCAGGCCAAGTAGGATTAACATGTCACAAAAACACCCCCCCCACCCACCCCTGCCCCTATGTGACAAAGAGATTTATTAAGTTATAACTTGCTCCTGAAAGAATGTATTACAGGGAATGACTTATCCGGCACACAGTATCAAAATGCAATGCAAAATGGTCAAACTGCTACACAAGTGCAATAATTGTTTTTGAATGCTAGTTTACTCCCTGTGGCTTGTGTTACTAAAGTAATGTATAATTCAATCCAGAAAATATTGTTTGCAACAAATTAATTGCCATTTCTTTGTTTGCAAATTAAATCAGTTCTGGAGTGACTTTGTTCTTACACTAAAAGAACGTTAACTCAGAATTAAACTGTTAGTTTCTCCTGTTCATGGACTACTTTGATTGGTCTTTACGTTATTAACAATTGTATATCAATCTTCTCTCCATGAAACGTTCCTCACCTGTGTGATTTCTTGCGTTGATATCTCGATAGCGTGTTCTTCTTCCACGTTATCATCTAATGTGGGTCTGTTTAGATGCTTATCATGAAGAACCCCTAATTCTTTCACTGTAAAATGTAAACAAAAAAGAACATACTTCAATTTTGAACTAATCCATACTTAAAGTTCATCTTTTAAATATTTTACCGATAGTAATCTATAGATGAAAGGTGTGCCTATGACCTAAACACTTCATTACAAGTACAAGTCAAGATATTAGGCCCCAAAATTCAGCTTAGTTACCGGCTGAATGCCAGTAGATTTGCCACTTGCCACTTAGAAAACAAAAAGGCACTGGCAACTTTTTGCCAGTAAACATTAAAAACTTAAACACATGATAAGTGGGTTAAAAATCATTACTGTAGTCAAAGAATGGGCATTGTTTCCATGTTTAACATTATCCCTGTATTAAGTACTGCTTATCACCAGCCAATCAGAACTTGATTTTAGCCCAGAAGACTTTTTTAAGCAATGGCAACATCGTGAAATTCTATGCACCTGGAAAAGTATCAAACAATATATGAACAACACGCAATATCCATTAAGCATTCTATGGACTTCTCTGACTGACTAGAAAGATAAGTATCAAAATAACAACAGATGTTCGTAACTGATTTCAAAAACACTGAACTTGAGCTTTTGATAAGAATTTACAAGTTTGATTTTCGATAATGCAAGGCCTTCATCTGTGTTGCACTCATCTTTAGGTCTTACTCTATTGTGTATGCAAGTCAGAATACAAGATGACACAGACCATATGGACAGAACTTGCTGGTAGACAAATTTATCTTTGTGACCTCACCCATCCCCCAGAGGAGTAATAACGATGAAAACATCCACAACAAAGCAAATGATATTAAATAGTGGGTTTTTACATGGCGATGTCACAGTGAGTATTGGGTGTACTGCAACACACATAAATCAATCATTCCAAAAGGTCAAAAGGATTAGGATTACAAATGCATGGCTTCATTTGTACAGTGCATAGCAGAGAAAGGCACTTTGTATACATAACATTTGGAGGAAATTGGTAGTAAAAGATTTATATGTTCACTTTGAACAGCAACAAACAGAGACATCCTGCCACAATGAAGTTGCCACTTTCGTTTGAGATTTGGTGAAGTTCAGTAGTGTAGCTGGTCTGGTCCGCAGCAGTTAAGTGCAGAGTTTACCTGTCTCCTCACAACCTTAGCACTCTGGCCCTGTCTAGATTGAGCTAGTATCCATTTTTTGTGAGGAGACAGGTCTTCCTTTACAAGATGGTTCTTAGTTCTTGGTTCTTAGTACAGTAGCTACATGAAAATGTATATCTAGGATACTTCAGTTTCTCTGAACTTGTAAATAAATAAGTCTGGTCGAATGGACAGCAACAACCGTTGAGCTTACTTTTCTCCTGTATCCTTGTGATGTCATAGCTGATCTCCTCCACACTGTCCACCCTAGTAAACAAGAAAAATTTTAATAACTGTAACAGAATGCCCTGCATGTAAAGTATGCTATATTGGATATCTCAATACCAACATGTAATGGAGTTGTCTGGGGGGATGGAATACTGAAGGTTGAATCATATTCACTACATACACTCACTTATTAACCTAGATACAACACCGAGTTTTCCTTGCCGTTTATGTCATTGGCACGAAAGGAGGGAGTAATGATGCCCTCCAGGCACACCCTAAATCAGCAGAAGGTGCTGTTATATCAGTCATACCTGGTTACATAAACTTGACATGCTGCAGTCTCTTTTCTTCACAGAGAATTTCTTTAAGGAATCTCTAGAGAACACTTCTTAGCAAACTACCTACACATTCCCTTCAAACACACTGTGACATATTCAAGTTAACATAGTTTCTACCACCCACACTAAGCACATTTCAGCAATGATGTGTTACACACAATTTGGTAACTTAACACACATCTGGTTGTTCTTTGACGTATTTCCATTCATGTCCGCTAGACTGAGTTTAACTTTGACTGTCAGTGAAATTGCATCCAAGTCTCCAAAATGGAATAAACTGGACTAATATTTGAGATTCCTAGTTGATTACTAGCGGTATTATACCATTTCGGTCGTAATGATTGAAGACAAGATCTTTTGAAACACATTTTCACAACTGCCACATAGATAGAGCTATATTACAGTGCTATGCAAAATCTTTGGAGATCTGTAGAAATAACTCACCAATCGGGTGGTATGGCCACAATTGTTGAACTACTGCCATCACAGTACTCAGCGGAGTGATTATTCACCAATGCGACACGATCCTCTGGAATCTGTAGAAAAGATCACCAAAAAATGTTATTCTCATCAATTGCTATTCTGCACAAAAAATGAGTACACAAAAAAATTACTTTTTCTGAGGGTCTTTGTGTGAGGGTTTTTATAGTTAAATTATATTGTATGAACTGGATTCAATATCTAAACATTCTAACTATATAATTATGCAGATGTAGCTTTACTACTGACAGTCCAATTTCTACAAGAACAATTAATTAAGTTCAACATAGTCTCTTTTATCATAGCAACAAAGTCGTTTAGTTTAGTTTAGTAGAAAAAAAGGATCAGAAGGGACACTCAAATCCCCATCAAGGACCCTATAGGAGAGAAAAAAAACTGAAGACACAAACACTCAGACCTGATTACAATGCTTAAAATGCTTGTCCAAAGCATTCTTAAACCCATTCGCACTACTTGCAAGTACTTACAACTTTCTCAGGCAAACCGCTCCACTCAAGTACACATAGTAATTTGAATAACTTTCTTTCTGGTATTTCAATAAGTTCATGTATTCCATGTAACATGCTAAAAGTATTCATTTTCCATGTGACAGTATGACAGCAGATTCAGACATACCAAAGGAAGGAAAAGTGTTGCAATGTTCCAAAAAAAAATCTCAGTTTTATTTCTAATTATAAATACAGTATACTTTGTCATCAGTGGTACTTGCTATACCTACAATAGAATAAATTCAAACCACAAAGTTAGACTACAACAAGATTACAACTGACAACTATGTCCGAACTGGCAAAATGTCCAAATCTTCAAACACTATTAACCAACACAGCTTCTTTCAGTATAGTAAACAAAGTTTTATAACTGGTTTTTGTCTTGTCTGGTATCTCAATAAACAGACCTGTCAACATGTTTGACCCCAAAATAGGGAGAATAACATTTTTCGGGGCCAAAAAATAGGGAGAACAAGGGGAAAATAGGGAGGTTTGTAATTTTCAACTGAAATAATATGAATACTCCTAAATACTGTAAGTATAGTCTACCTATGCAATACAGTGAGAGAATCATCCAATCAGTGTTTCTTGTTGTAGTTTACAGCAGCTTGCTTCGCTTTCTACAGGGTTTATTTAGTAGGCTTCCATTTGAAACAGGGAACAGTGGACTCTGAGTACTGTGACTTCATGGCTAGTATGCTAGATAGAGTCCCATCAAGCTTGAAACTTGACCGACTGTCTGTCTTGTTCTTGCGAACTACACCGAATAGCCTTTCCTGTTCAGCGTTACTGTGGGGGCATAGGACTAATTGTTGGCTATTTTCAGAAATGTCGCAAGTGATGGAACATTAAAAAACCAGGAGAATAGAATATGAAACCGGGAGGCCGGGAGATTCGGGTAAAACCGGGAGTCTCCCGGTAAAACCGGGAGAGTTGATGGGTCTGAATAAGTACCAGTAGACCTAACATGTTTCAACATTCAGTTGCACATGCTATGCCTGCAGGGTACGACATACTGTACCGTTCAAACAAAGAAGTGCAATGTTTGAACCAACATTTCTCAGCTTTATTTCTATTCATGAATAAACAGTGTGATCACTGGTGAAATGTTACTGTTTTAGTCATGAACTGGCATCCTAGCATCCAGATGCCTTGTCGACTATCTTCTCATTCTTCATCCAAGCATTCCGCATCCACTTCAAAATTTATAAACCTTGGACTTTTGTCTTTTTTTTTCAAAACATGTACATGAACAAAAATTACAATCAGCAGATGTTGGTTTGTTCACAAATTACAGTCTTGTACTTAGATTTCCCCACTCCACAGATCTGAGCATTTTTTAAATGGCCCTGCAATCTTTAGTTACTCCATTGAGTGTTTCCAACTGGATTTGAGGCAGCTTAAAACTGGCAAAGTGAAGTAAACTGGCAAAGTGAAGTAAACTGGCAAAGTGAAGTAAATTTCACTCAAAGATAGGAATTAGGATAAATACTTTGGAAAATCCTTACTGCATTCCTTCATTCATAAATGGAAATCATTGTAAAATTGCATGATTTGTTAATAAAGGCTTCAGTGCTAACATAGAGTTCAGAGATTTGACACCTTATACTATCTATGATGGCGAGAATGAGAAAAGGACCTATGAATATGATACTAGCACACAATTTTAGCTAATCAAGTTTTCATAACACTTCCTTCTTGTTTGGTAGCCGAAGTGAAATTGCAAACACCAAGCAGTTGTCGATTTTTAGCTAGACTTAATAATAACAGACAACTTGCATCACAATAGGTAGGATTTCAAACCGCTTCTTCAACTGTTACACTACTGAAGTCAGTTTAGGGAAGCTTTACTTAGCCTCTAGTCTAGTCTAACACAGTTCTACCTAAGCCTAAGGCTAGGCTAAGGAATATGAAAGGCATATAGGCCTAGGCCCTTCTCGGTGATGTATTGATAACTTATTTTGATGAAAATTCATCTTGTGGTACAAACCTCGTGATTTAAGTCAGCGTATGTGTGTCTATTTCGTGCAGAATTGTTCCGCATTAAGAGGTATGCTTCCGTGAGGCTTCTGGTAGCCATTCTGACAATGTGTTAATTTTAATAATCTTTAGGTCTACATAATGAGCATTCAATTTAGCGAAGGAGTGAGGGTTGTACAAATACAAATACCATGTCACCAGAACTGACGTTATACACCCGGTTTGAAGCTAGCAGCCTTTGACAGCAGACACTATCATAAAGAGGGAAGGCGGAGAAAACGAAAGTACCAGTGCCGAAATATGTCAATGCGAAGTACTTTTGAGACTGTCATAAACGTACATGTTTTTAGATGTCGCCAAAGCTAACTTTCTGAAATGATGCTAAATGTGAGCGGTATTTGTATGTGTGTGGGGAGGAAAGGGGGTGTGTGGTTGAGAAGAGCTTGCAGATCTACTGCAGTTTTGTCAAGTTTAAGTTTCCTTTTCTAGTCATGTGATTTTGTTTGTGAGGAGGATTTAATGTAAGTCATTAAAGCTAAGAACTATCTTCGGCTGGCTATATATAACGACCCTAAACGAGCTTACAGAATAAATTCAATTTACTCCAAGATATTACATGAATAAGTTAGTTGACACTTTGAGATAATTTGTTGAAGTCTTCTACGTCCCGTCTGGGCCACCGTATGTAGCATCAGCTAAGTAAAAGAAGTACTGCCAAAATATCGAATTTTACCCTCCCCCTCTCTCTCCTTCACCTTTCCTTCTAAGCATAGGCGTAGGAGCCCAATTTGATTTGGGGGGCTGTAACGACTTACCCGAAAATTAAACCAAAATTTTTCGCGTCCAACATCTGAAAGTGCATACCGTACATCGGTTATTACATCGCATGCCAATTACATACAATCATATATGCTGTGTTATTACCCCTTTCATATTGGTTATATTCGGAGGGGGGGGGGGGTCGTTACAATAATAATGATAATAATATCAGTTTAACAATTGAAAAACACATTGCAGTTTAGTTTCCTTTCGGTAGGTGCCCGAAAAATTCTCAGCATATTGCCCGAATTTTCACAAAAAAATATTTTGTTGGGGGCTGCAGCCAAAGGTCAATTAATGTTAAAAAACTAGTATTTTGGGTGAGAAAATGGGCAAAGAAAAAATGTTTGAATTTTTATAGTTTTGATGCTATATTCACGTCTCACCAATCAAAAATGTCAATAAGTTGACCCCAGGTGACCTTTGTGTGTGAAGTTATATGAGGTCAAAGTTAATTTTCCGACATTTAGTGCAATAACTCCCAGTGCCAAGGTGTGACACAGTTGATATTTTGGGACAAGTTGCGAATGGTATAGGGAAATATTTTCAAACTTAACGGTCATGTGATCCAAGGACACCAAAGGTCAATTAATGTTAAAAAACTAGTATTTTGGGGGAGAAAATGGGCAAAGAAAAAATATTTGAATTTTTACAGTTTTGATGCTCTATTTAGGTCTCATCGATCAAATATGTCAATGGGTTGACCCCCGGGTGACCTTTGTGAAGTTATACAAGTTCAAAGTTCATTTTTAGACATTTAATGCAATT
>KN882305.1:157094-167486 GCA_000934455.1 Apostichopus parvimensis
GATAGATGGTAGAATATGTATGTGATAGGATAAAACACTGTTGAAACTGGGGCTATATATCACTCACATGAAAGTTAGTTCAATTGTTTACTTCATTCCAACTCAGCATTTCGAAGGAAGTGAACAATTGAACATTTTGCAGCAAAATGTCCAATTGACGAGATATGATAAGTCGTCAATTGAACATTTTGCAGAGATTTGTTCAATTGCTCAGTTAGAGCAACTGAGCAATCCAACATTTTTCTGATATTTGAAAAGATTTAATCTTATTGTCTTAGCCATTTAATGAAAAATGTCAACTTATAGGGCAAAGTTTTTCTTATGATGTTGATGGCACTTTTAAGCGTCCGTAGATAAGCGTCCGTAGATAAGCATAAAGTGTTTTATTGTATTCCATACATAGGAATTGATTAGAATAGAGACAATATATATTCAGAACTTACTTGAACTAACGAGCAGGGTCAACCCGCCCAATAGCAAAATTAATACATAAAGAAACCGAATTGAAGCTAGCGATCGTTGTATACAGTTGTTCCATTAGTCAATTTTTTAGAGTTTTCAAAATCATATGAAATTTTGTACGGTGGAGTATAAGGATCGCGAGATACAGTTTCTCAAAGTGGCAAGTTAAATATGGTAAATATGATTGATTAAATGTCAATTTTAACCGCAGTTTTTAGGTCATTCGCAATCACAAGAATATATGAATAGGCCTAGGCAAATTAGAGCACGACAGTCGGAAATTCCGACTGGCGCACTCAAATTTTCCAACTATCGTCAGTTTTACCAAGATTGCAGGTATTTTATTAAGAATACAAGTACATAGATATAAAATTATTGATCACGGATTTCACCAGAAGTATTTTCACTAATCAATGCATTATGACACATATGTTATACAAGGCGGCTATAGTTCTAGAAAGGTCCCTTTAAATTTTTGCAAAAAAAATAATAAGCAAATGTAAATAAATGTACAGATAAAAGGAAGACAGATCCCTGAATACGATTTAATTATTAAAAGCTCTACAGAATGGCCTCGCACTCACCTCATTTGTTGTATTCCCACCGCCTGGCTGTCGGACTGACTTCCAAAATGCCGCTTCCTCTTCAGCTGACGCAAATTCCGTCTTGTGTTGGATCTAAATTGACCAAACAATCAATGTGTACGGTATGTAAGAGTGATTTAAAAAACACGCATTGTTCCATGTTGTATTTTCCCTTCAATCAACATATTCAGGACAGTGAGACAGGCATTTTGGCATGTATAGCATGGTGAATGCCATCCATTCAGTAAAGATGTATGCAGAACAAATATCCCATTCATTTCCATATCAGCAAAGAGCATGAAGAAAGTGGCTTTTATAAAATAAGAAAGATTGCATATTTATGGTTTAATATGTAATTATATCATGTATCGATTGCTTATTGTCATCAGCGACTTGAAAGAGGACATGATGTTGGGAAAACTTTACAAAGAATATCATCCAAAATAGTAGCATGTTTTGCTCATCTTGTTTGATGCCAATAAGAATGTAGGCTCTATGCTCTTTTAAAAAAAAGAAAAAACCTTGAAAACATGTACATATCATTCCTAACTTGAAGTCCCCATGAAACTAAAGGACAATTGTAATAGAAATTTACATGTTCTTAAGGATATCATTTTCCAATGTGTGTATAAGTCGCATGTACGAAAACCAAATATTGACTGTGGTTTCACTGTTCACTTAAATGATCCTTAACAAACAGGAAACACATCTCTGATTGAAATTTACCCAGTATAAAGCATATTTATGGTACATTGTACCCCTAAACAATAGCTCCTCTCTATTCATCAGTGTACATATAAACAGTGAAATATATTGTTTTATCGTTATTTTTTCACACATTGATTACATTTAGTTACTTTCCATGGCAGTAGAATTGACAACCATTGCATGGGTTAACATAATAAAATATACAATGAACTTTTTACCCTGATTGGCTTTGGTTGAGTTTTTTTCTTGAGCGGACAAGGACGTGGGATGTTCGTTTTTTCCTCTGACTTGCGATACTGCAAATGCCCAGCATCTACAGCAACATACACTCCAGCCACATCGATCACCACAGTGTCCCTGCAAACGTAAACAAAAGAAGAAAAAAAGACATAAATTGCTGTAAAGTTGTCTACACAGTGTTCGAAATACTTTGTGTCAGATGCTACCCCCCCCCCCCTTTAAGATGAATTTTCCCCAACACAGACAGATCCCTTAAAAATTTATAATAACTAACTATAACCCAATAAAATACTAGGAAGAAAACCCCAACCTGTACCATTCTAACCCACTAGGAACACTGGGTTATTGGGATATTTTACAATAATAAATTTGCGATTACGTTTTAATATAAAAAGTGAAATCATTTAAACTTTCTACCGTTGATATGGTACAGCCGTATCGTGTCTTCTGATCTTCTTCTTTGATTCTTGCGCTCTCGGTGGCTGGTCCTCCTGGATGTTAGGGATACCTGTAGAGAGGAGATTGAAGACGGTTAATTTAGAAGTTTACCTTGTAAAACATATCTACTTTCTGTATTGGTATTATATAGGTACAATACCTGACAGAAAACTAGAATGTGTCAATTTATCGAGATTAGATTGAACACCCAATGTCCATCGTCTAGATTTGTTTTTGCATCGAAATTTTAATTTTAAAAATGGACTTATATGTTGCTGATGAACCAAGATTCATGTTTATCTTGACAGAAAAATTGTTTGGATCCTCTTCTATGGATTCTTCACATCTCATCACCTAACGGAAAGCTACATTAATAAGCTTTACCAGTCATGGACATAGTCACCATCCGAATGTAATGTATGCGAATTTTGTTAAGATCAATATTTTACCTCGAGCGTTGTCATTGAGCAGTCCCTTTATCATGCTATGGCCCACTGCATCTGCCATAACCCGCGCACCGCCTTCACTGAGGTGAACCCCATCTCGGCAGAACATTTGTCTTATAGGTCCTCCTGCATCCGATAGTGGTCGACACCATTTCAGAAATTTTGCACCATGTTCAGTTGATAGTTGATGGAGTTCATTCGAGTAGTGTTCCACTCTTTTGCCATACACATCTAACCGTGGTGATATCTCCAAAACGGTGATCTACCGAAAAAAGTAATATAGATATATCAATATCCAAGTGTGTTGACAAATACTTGACACTGCATTGCCCTCATGTTTAAACAAAGCATCACACAACAACTGGCTCACGTGCATGGTAACTGTAAGAGGCTTATCATAATAAGGTTTTCAAGCCAAATATATTGTTTGGTACAAATTTTCAGAGATGGGTTAAATTGCATCTAAGACCTGCATTACTTCAGAAGAGCATTACCTATATTTAACCAGCAACATTAGCCAATTGAAGGTGGTTGGGCGGAATGCCCTGCCCCCACATAAATGTGGTGCCTGAGCTGCTACCAAAAAAACTAGAGCACCAAAGTTGCAGTATAGAGCTCATACCATACATGGCTTTTTTTAAACATTTTTTCCACATAAGATACTAACATGAATACAATTATCATTTCAATTATCATATTAAAGGTTTCTTGGTAATATTTGTGAGATATCTTAAATATAAACCTTCTGTACAAGTACATTATTTTCATACAAAGACTCAGAAGGACCCGGATGACCTGCGTCCCGAAATTATTGAAGGCCTTTATAGACTAGGCCTATTGCTCAATTTTACTATGACCAATATTTATCATATCCAATTTGAAACTGCAGGAACCCCCCCCCCCAACCCCCCCAAACTGACCATGTAGAAATTTCTTCATTATTGTTTCTCTTTTATGCCACCCCTTCTCCTATGAAGTTTGCACCACAAAATGTTTTTAAATAATGACCAGCATATCAAGCATACATACATGACAACATATTACATATAATTGTGTGTTTCTTTCAACTTACGGATGCGCCCCTGAACTTTTCCTGAGCGGCGTGGACAAGCCTTTTAAAATCCTTTCTGTCTGCCTCTACTTTTGGTACGGTGCTGGAAAGGTTGTTGGTACCAACTACCAAATACACCATCGTTGGTTTACATCCTGAGTAAACCTGGATCTCCTGTCGATGAAAGGGAAAGAGGTGTTATTGCCTAAAGACACTGAAGAACATCAGCCATGGACATAACTGCAAATATCCCTCTTGTCAGCAATTATGACTTTTTAATCTTTCTTATTATTACTATAAAAGCATATTTTTTTACTGTTTCTTTAAATTATCTTTTTTATTTCCATAATTTGTCGAGAGTCAGCTTATATACAATAGTATATTAGGCACACATAAAGTTCGCTACAAGCATGTGTAACCCATAACAATACCACAAAGCCATGAACAATATCATTTTTGTTTCATTATATTGTGCTTCCGGCTCAAAGCAGCTTTTCGCGTCCTTTGCATATGAGTTTCTCAACCTCACCGACTCCAATATGTCATAGTGACAAACATAACTAGCCTTTACTAACACTTTAAAAGGTAGCATAAAAGTGGAAAAACTTTCAACGTTGTTTTTCTCGAATACATATTCCCCAATTAAACCCGCCGATATGATTTAACTCTGAACGTCATTGAGCAATACATGATATATTTGTATACATTGTCTATTTTTAGCAACGGTTCATAACCAAACATGCTAGCTATCTACTGATTGGTTAAATTCAAATTAGTTGGTTGGAGGAACTGTAGGAATTTGTCCACAGACACTTTTAATCATTATTAGAACGAGTCCTTAATTACTTGCCAATTAACGCTATTGGCAGGGCACAAATTAAACTTGTATTACAGTAAGAATATCAAAACAAGTGGGTGTTTTCAGTCACATTACCTATATACAGGAATTTGTTAATATAGGCCTATATATAATTTCCTACATATAAAGGTAACACAAGCATTGGTAACCAGCAATTATTTGGAGATGGATATTGTATTGTTCTCAACCTTTCAGCACATCATGGCTTGGTCACATATTTTAGTATAGTAGCATAGGATGGAAACAAAAATTTGAATTATTTAATGTGGAATAAATTTGTTTACATTGGCAGGTGAGATAAGATTTCATACCAGGGCTAACTATATCTTTTTTTTTCACTGCCAAATGTACCACACTTTACAAATGAAATCAAACGAGAACATTATTGCTTAAATAGTTAAGTAAATGAAAATATCGAAAAGTATTTAAAAAGCCATTGAAATCACTAAACTACCATTTTTTGTTTAAAATCAGCATAAAATTCTGCACTTGAAAACCAAAAATTGTATTAATCATTACGATTTTTATACTTATGGTAAACAATTCTGGCAAAGTATACATTTTTCTTCCATATGAAGTAGCTAAACTGATATGGCGAATACATCGTCCTCTTTTTTTTTCACAATATTGTTCACCCCTACATTGCTCCATAAATGGGAGATGATACATCAAAATGTTGCCAATACACCTTAAATCATAATTGATATTTCAAAATCGTCATATTGACGAAACTATGTTCTGCATGTAACATTCCTGAATGAGTTTCAGAAGCTATACAAGTTTTGGCTGAAAATTACTTTAGATTCCCTACCAGGGAAACTCAACCTCCCCTGATGACAACACCCTTTTCCGATGTCTTTTCTATACCATACCTTTGTAATGTCGGAGAACACGGCACCTGGTGTGCAATTAACTTCCACACTACAACGTTCCACAGGTATCTTCACGTGTCTGTCCACAAACGGTCTCAGCTGGGAATCTCCCAAAATGAGAGCATGCTGTAGAAAGAGGATATTATAACAATATCAATATCATAGTTAGTTAAATTGAGTGAATAATTCAGGAAAATGAATTTTCCAAAGCATTGTTCAGCTTTCGATACCATACTTCTCATTACGGTTACCATGCAGTAACCGCGGGTTCTTGGGACGTACTTGTGATATATGGAGACATTGTACTATTAGCCCATTTAGATGGCTTCTTATACGATGGCATTTGTTACGAATACAAATGTTCAAGTTATATGTCAATATACTTTTTATATTACCATCTTCTTTCCCCATTTACTTGCTAAGGAAATTTTTCCTCTACAGTCAACCGTATATAAGCCTTAAAATTTAACTTTCTCGCAAAGTGATGTTGGAAGATTTAACATAATTTGATCATATGCAAAATTTGAGAACTTAGTTGAAAATCATACAACCTAGTTAGAAAACCTTTCACAATAACATTTTTTAACACATTCAATATATTCTTAAGAAAGAAGGATTATGCTTGATACAACCTGGCAGACGATCAATCAACATGAAATTGCTCAAAGCAGGGGCCCATGTAGAAACTCCTATCACTAACTGTAAGTCCAATTACCCTGTTTCTATCAAATGGTCTGCTTCTCCCCTATATATACTATACCCACCTGTCAGGTGAAAGGTCTCTCTCTGTCATGTGACCACAAAATTTGGGTTGTAACCTAAAAGTACCATGAAAGAACTCCAATTGTGTTCTTCAAAAAGTTTTAGAAATGTTTCACGGAATTCAACAATTAGTTCTCACACTCAGAATAATTGATTAATCCAAGCTCATAGTACTTGATCAACATGTAAATTTATTACGAACAATTTGCATTTCCTACCTGCAACCATGGAAGTACTTGCATGCTTCAACACAGGTTGCCTAGAACGTAATAACATGCATGAACCCACTTACATCTAAGTTATTTGTCGCACGATATTTCATGGTTTCGCAACGCGTCTAAGTTTAGAGCGGCATAAAGTGTTACCAGAGACATGTGACAAAAAAAACCCCGCTTGATTTGCCACATTAAAACAACATAAAACGCTAGATATAACATTTCTCGAACTTATGTATAGTTTTCCATTATTATTTGCAATGATTCATATGATAGGCAGTCTAGTGATCATGATTAATGACGAGTTAAGACGGTTTATCATTATCAGGAAATGAACCAGTAGACTAACATTTGATTAAACAAACAGACTTATTCAGGCCTAAAAAGAACACAAGTGTGAAGTCCCTCGTAACAGTTTACGCGATATTATAGTGTAAGGCAATGGCCGCAAAATCTATAAATACATTTTATTGGAATGGTTATGGTTTGGTCTCGAAAAATTTAGAATACAAGTAATTATTTTTTTTGAAATACCAACTTTGGACGAAAACGCTAGATTCCGCGAAATTTGAAGTAAAAAAATAGTACGCTATAGAACCCTACAAAAGTATGAGATGCTACACACAGAGTACAAGTAAAGGATGAAGAAAAAAATCTAAATGTAGAATTGCAGTATGGAGCATACAGTTGCGATTCGTAATATGACGGGCTAACAAATATCGAAAAAGTCGAAAAAAATTAAGTCGAATTATAGTTTTGGAAGTTAAAGATAAATTTATCGATAGTCATAAACATGACAAAAAAGCGCAATAAAGTGTGATAATAATTTTGTTTTTTAGCGATACATGGATCGAAACACTGCTTATGATGTAAAGTTTTCTTTTCTAGATATGCAGGCTGCAATTTATTTTTTAACTCAGTGAGACTATTTGTGTGACATTAGGTAAGTCAGAAATGATCACTTCAAAAATAGAAGATATGTATTGAGAAAGTTACCTGGTCTCCTCTTCCCCGTAGCACAATCGAGCGATTTTGTTTTCTGTTTATCCCAAAAGGATACCTACGGGTCTTTCCTCTCTGTCCCGTTCCATGCCGGCCGAAATCGGGCGACGCCCTATTAGAGCACCTCCCAGTTGTTGCTCCTATGTTAAACACATGTCGAAACATTTTAAAGTCAAGAAACAAATGCGAAATTGTCGAAAAAGATGAGCACATGCGAGGCAGTACGAGATGAAGATTCAAGAAATCTGAGAAAGATGGCGCGTTTAACCTTCCTATATATACAGAGTGAGTTAGTCGTAGCCCACGCTGCTGAAAAATAAGTCGTATAGTTTATGTTTTAGCACGATGGAACAATCAGCCAATCAGAGTGAATGACATCACACGCGGTAGTAACCAGAAATGCGTCTTGCCAACAAATTTAGCACGCTAACAAAAATCATGTCTCCTTTATTTTACACACTGACCACATATTAATCAATAACTGAACAACACTTCTTTCATCACCAACGTTTATCTCTACTTTTGGATTAAGAACAAATTCTTACAGCAGCTAGAAGTGAAAGCGTCTACACTTGGGCGTGCACACTACCTGTTTACACCCACATTACAAAAGAATGATGCGTCTTAATTTGTAGGCAAACATCATTTTACCACCGCTGTTACGTAATCACAAGAGTTCCCATAGTTTCCACTTAAATTTGAATTCGCCACAGTTGGAATCTATTACTATCCAGAGTCAAATTATGGGCTATGATTTCAAAGAATCGTAACTCTTACACCGAGTGAAGCACTGGGATAACACAGAGTCACTTCTTGGCGGTCTCTGGTTTGCTTCATGTAGAATAGGTAGAACTAAAATTAAAACAGCAGATAAGATCTCTTGAAGAGTTTCGGCATCCAGTATGTTGGTGAAACAAAAACCATCCTCAAAAAGCGATTCTATGGTCCCAGATCCACAGTGGCTTATGCTCCCCTCCCCCTTCCCTTCTCCCCCTGGTTACCTTCATTCTCTTGACTCTCTTCCACCTTTTTTCTCCACACCTCACCATCTTTGTCCTTCTGCAGTTTATTCCATACCCTCTTCCCTTAATCCTCCCTTTGTCCCCCCACAATTTATCTCCGTACCTCTCCTCTCCCCGTGTAAATGTATTCGTAATATCCTTCCTTTGTCTACTAATCCTCTTTCACTTTACTCTTTTGTGTTCTCCCTATTCATTAACCTGTCTGTACTCTGTGCTTGTATTTGTCCCTTATTTTGTCCTTCAGCCTTTGAAGAATATCCTGCTATGATAGAAACGTCAGCCCCTTAACTTTGACATATTGTTATTACCAATATCACTTTATTAACACTGTTCTGCTGTTCGTTATTACGAAAAAGTTTGAAAGGCGTATTCAATCGATCACCATCCGATTTCTTTCTATGATTGTAACATCAATACTTTCTGTGAACAAACTAGGTGGATACATGTCTTATGTAACCTCACATTGGAAAATTATGTTTCTGTGCATTATGATATTTAACTTTTATTGACAGCACAACTAAGTGATTAACAAAGCCGTTAAACATGTCGCAGAATCACAAATACGCAAACTTCTTAAAAATAATAATTTTAATAATAATTTGTAAAAATAAAACGAAGGCAAAGGCAGCTTGGCTATCTTCGTGCAATTGCAATTTCCCCCTCATTTAAGCTATATAATTCCTTCCCACCGTAATACATGGCCAGACCCCCACCCTCCCCGGGTTCGAGCTATAGTCACAATTTGATTTCAAATCCCGCAAGTCAAAATTTGCCAAGACGGGATTTCCCGCAATAATTTCAGCGTTCAAGTTCAATGAAACAGATATTTGGGATGTGTAGCGATTAATGACTTAACGATTGTATTTGGAATTAACGTATAGGAAAAAGCCACTTGCGTTTATTCTTATTTAGTTATCCTGTCTATTATCCATCTTATCATCACGTAAATTTCCTAGTCAGTATTTTCTTTTATGAAATAAACGAATGAAAAAAAGAATACTTGTGCAAATTCTTTCAATGTTTTCGTTCATTCCTTCTGTAGCCACCACAATGTTGAATCCAATTCCACCACCGCCTTTTGCTCCCTCTTTCCTACTTTGTTAGCACTCATGTTACTCCCCCCCCCCCCAATATATGTTCCCCAAACCCTCTCTTGACTCTCTTGCACCTTTTTTCTCCACACCTCCCTGTCTTTGTCCTTCTGCAGTTTATTCCATACCCTCTTCCTTTAATCCTCCCTTTGTCCCTCCACAGTTTATCTGCTGTACCTCTCCTCTCCCCCTGTAAATTTCTTCATACTCTCACATCCTTTGTCTACTAATCCTCTTTCATCTTACTCTTTTGTGTTCTCCCTACTCATTTACCTGTGTGTACTCTGTGCTTGTATTTTTCCCTTGTATATTTTGTCATCCAGCCTCTGAGTTTTGACAAGTTGCCGTACGAAGTGTGCAAAACGCAGTTTTCAGAAGTTTGACGTATCGACATATTTTATTAAGTGTGTGCAAGTCTACAATGCAATGTCCTTTCTACGCTTCCGTACGATACAAAAATAAAAAGTAACATAGTTGGCGTAAGATTTAAGAGTTGTTTAGAATGTTGTATAGAATTATATTATCTGACATGGAGAATAGCTAGTTGTTCATGAAGTTTCATGGAAAATAGGGATTTGACCCAAACTAAGTCCAAAACAGAATTGGCATATTTTGCATGTGTTCCGGGCCCCGTGGGCCT
>KN882305.1:172851-201179 GCA_000934455.1 Apostichopus parvimensis
TATGCTAAATGCTAAAGAAATGATGGTTGCTAAGTCTAAATTTGATGCAAATTTGTTTATGTAAACTTGACAATTACAATGCGGTTTTTTCGGACGCTTGTGCGGGTCAGCGGGTTTGGGTCGGTTAGAATGCGGGTCTAATTCCCGCGAATTGCGGGTCAGTTGGGAGCTCTGCATTTAATTTTAAACCAGAAAACGAAAAGGTTTAGACTAGTCTACCACTGCTATTCCTCTCGATTTTTTTAATTTCCAATCACATGATTTAGCGGATGTTCGGAAACACTTTTTGGCTCACGTTTGGGGGGCCATGGCCCCCCTTGGATCCGCCAGTGGAGATATCTCGAGAGCTTACCCGCTGTACAACTTCCTTCCTGCTCGGCTTTCTCAGCAGACCCGTATAAAAGTATAATCGTCATTAGCAAGAAGTGGTAATTATAGTGTGCGGGGCTGGGGACACTTGCCCCCCCCCCCCGTAGCCCCTGAGATCTTACCCACCAGGTGTACCATCATCGATGGCCCATCAAATATAAACAAAATAAATTGATGAACATGTTCGTTTGAAAATTCAATAAATTATGGAAACAAAACCTGTTCATTTCTGATTTCAATTTATTTTCAAGATTAATCACAGCAACGATTCACAAGATAAAAATAATCTTTCGTTTTTCATTCAGAAAACATTACATGAACTACATACGTAAATATATTCATCTCTCTTACCACGTTTTATCTTGCAAAATTTTCAAATGGTTGTTGCGGCCACCAGTCCAACTACTGAACCCCACCCCACACGGCATGTGTAGTTGACAGTATGGGGGAGGGGAGCTATAGAGGCCATTCACAACTATGTTTATACGTACATAATTTTCCAGTTTTAAACATTCCCTCTGCTTCAAGACTATCACTCGCCCCACTCCAGACTCCACCCCTGGTGGGAGGTTGTACTCCTCTTACTGTTACTAGTTATTACGTTTGAATTTTCCCGGTGATCTGAGTGACTATAACAGTACTCTTGGGTTAATAGTCCAAGAGGTAGTTAAATCTGACTAACTGTGACTCCTCTTGGTATGTGTGTGTAGAAGAGGTGGAAGGAGGGTGACTGATGTCCAACCCATTGTCAGACTTACAAGCAAAGAATTCATTCTTGTAAAAATTTCAATTATTAACTAAATAACTCAAATAACAGGATATTCATCCTATAGGTCGGACATGATAACCTTATCTTGTCTTAGGAATATATGTACACAACAGCTGTAGTAAAGGTAGAAATTCAGATAGAGCACTTAGTAAATGGCATCAAGCAGGTAATTCTCTACCCCGCATAGTAGATACTTTTTCTGTGTTGACCTGATTGAAACAGGCAGTTACCCACTACTGAATAATGAGGAACTGAATAGTGAATACCAAACACCAACTTGTATTAGTGTAAGATAAACACAATGTAAGGCACATGAATAAACATAAACAATTCCTACAGGACATTTACAGCACTGGGGAGAGAAATGTCCAGAGAGGAGAGAGGGTAGGGTAGTTAGGAAGGGGAAGGAAGGAATGGAAGGGAAGAGACGGAGAATGGTGGAAGGGGAGGAGAGTGGAAGGAGAGAGGAAGGAGAGGAGGGGAAGGAGAGGGAGGGAGGGAGGAAAGGGAGGAGAGAAGAGGTAGGGGAGGGGAAGGAGAGGGAGAAAGGAAGGAAAAGGAAAGGGAGGAAGGGGGAGGAAGGGAAGGGGAGGAAGGAAAGGAAGTGGGAGGAAGGTGAGGAGGGGAATGGGTTGGTAAGGAGAGGTAGGAAGTGGAGGAGGAAGGAAGGGAGGAAGGGGATGGGGAGGAGTGGAAGGGTAGGAAGGGGAGGTGGATGAAGGAGAAGGGAGGAGGGGGAGGAAGGGAAGGAAGGAAGAAAAAGGAGAGGAGAGGAAGGGGGAGGAAGGGTAAAGGTTAACTGGAATTGGAAGGAGGATGGAGAAGGGCTGAGAGATGTACAAGAGGGATGGGGAAGGGTGAGAAGGGAGAGAAAGGGAAGTGGAGGAAGAATGAGGATAGAGAAAGGGACAGGAGAATTGTGCAGAAGAAACGGACAGGGGTAGAAGGTTGTGAGGTGTGAAGGTTAACATGTGAGTATATTACTAACAAATATGAAAACATGATTTGACTAAATTATTTAACATCATGCATTGCCAAGCAGGATTTCCAGATTTCCATGCTCTATGAAAATACCATCTATAGAAATGTGATCTGGACATAGCAACACTTAAAACAATGCTGTCATCTTTACTTGTGAAATTAAGTTTCTATTAATTAAGGATGGAAACATACCATTCAACTTGCCACAATCTTAATAAAACTAAATCTAATAGTCTGGGTATCTTGACTTTCAAGTCATCTTGACATTGAGAGATGACTTGTAGTAATCGGAGTCCATCTTTCCAAATACTGGTTAAATCATAAGACATTCATGTTGATAATACATTCAAGAATTTACTTACACAAGGTCTCGAAGACAGTATAGACTTTGAAATGAAGGCTTAACAAAACAAGGTAGTGTATGCACAAAAGCACACAACAGTTGAATATATCAGTTTAAATATTATCAAGAGCCTCTTAGTCTTTCCTCAGAGATCATAGCCTGCAGCAGCAGTAGCAGATATAGAATTCGTGGATACTTCCTCCGGATTATCCCTATCAAGGAAAAACCTGGCGAAAACATCAAAAGGTTAAAATGAAAGTAGATAAGTCTATACTAAATTGAAAAACTTATTTGAAAACTAGTGCCTTGGCGACGAAATATTGAGAACCAGAAGGTATGTTTAATTATTTACTGGTTGGCCTACATTGAGTACAAAGACATAGAACTAGAGTGTCTTAGTTTGATTCAGTCCATCGCAATATTCATTTGAGAATTTTATGAATTGATACTTGACAGTTGCAATCTTAAAATTGACCAACCAAGCACAACAAGTTGCTTTAAAACCTGAGCCATTTTCCTCCAAAAATGTCAAAATTTCATTAGGTAGGTCTAAATTTTCAACATGCAATCCTCTGGCACTGATTCTGATCAAATAACATAAATAATCGTTTTCAATGACAACAAGATACCATGGAAATGGCGAAAGCAACAAAATCGCCAGCTTTGGTCAGAGTTGATCAGTTTCAGATGTTGTAACATACTTGGAGGTGATTTGGATTCACACTTACATGACTACATTCATGTAGTTATCATAGGGTAGGAGAAAAATGAATGAATATTGAATTATGAAAATTTCTAGCAGAATATATGGAATCATCAGATCTGATTTTAACTGAATAAAAGAGGAATTAATTTTACGTTAAGTTTGACTTAACTAGGCAAAGGGTGTGAAATGTCTCATTCATTCAGATATAGTGGTAACGTATAATAACTGAAAATTGCACCCCAAAAAAATAAAAATAAGACCCTTCAGACACTTGAGAACAAAAAAACATATGGTAAAAGCTGATAAGAGTACAATTTCAGTGTGGTCTTATAATACAAAAAAACAAAAATTACAAGAAAACAAAACATGTAAATAATTAAAAACAAATAAAACCTCTATCATTTCGGAGAAATGCACCAAACAAAAAAAAATGTAAAATACAGCAAGGCTTCAAACAAATTCACAACAGAAAACAACCTCAATAAAGAATCAATCTTGGGAAAGGAAAGGATAAAAACAATTGAATAAAAGCTGCACCTTCCAATGGACACACTTAGGCTGAATCAAACAAAATGTAACTTAAAAACAAAGATCCTACCAGCAACTTGCAGTAACAATAAATCTACAGGAACTTCATGAAGTGCATATTGATATATTAAATTTCAAAAGCATAGAGCAACCTCACAACAGGATATACTTCTAGATATTATAACTAGTGCATGACCCACACTAGTGCTTAAACCATTTCTTTGCAACCATAATGGTGCAGTTAGCTGGTAATTATTCACCATCATGGTGCAGTAAGCTGTTAATTAGTCACCATAATGGTGCAGTAAGCTGGTAGTTAGTCACTATAATGGTGCAGTTAGCTGTTAATAAGTCATCATGATGATGCAGTAAGCTGGTAATTAGTCACCATAATGGTGCATTTAGCTGGCAATTAGTCACCATAATGGTGCAGTAAGCTTGTAACTATAATGGTGTAGTAAGCTGGTAATGAGCCACCATAGTGGTGCAATTAGCTAATAATTAGTCTGCTAAATTGACAAACAATAGCTTGACATAACTTGACAAACACAAGTATTTTATGGAACTAGAAGACTAGAATCAAGTACCTAAATCTACTACGAGAATACTGTACATCTAGGGTAAGTAGTTGGTATGAAGTTTCTGTATCCATTGCAGGGCCGTAGTAAGTCACTTCATTAAAAGGAAAAATTGACACACTACTGTACATTTCTGTATTGTGCTATTTCTAGGCGAGCAAAACATAACAAATATATTCAAGTCTTATCACGTTAGAGATTGAGTGACTGGAGACATTACTCATTGCAAAGCTGAACAATTGCTTCTAATTCAGCTCTCTCTAAAAACTGTACAAATTGTGTTTTGATGGAGTGAAATTTGACAAGGGAGTGTTAGCTCAGTGGTTAACGCCGGTGCCTTTCAATCATAAGGTCCTGAGTTCGCGTCACTCCAAGATTAATGTATGTTGTCCAGTTACAGAGTTGTTGACAATTCATAATCATGGACATTAAAATATGAATCTAAGAGACTGACTTCGGTCAGCTTGCGGCTTTGATAAGCCTCTGATGGCTTCTTAGCGAGATCCTGCTTGCAGGAGGATCTAAAATACATACATACATCACAGCCATCTTGCTTTCAGATTACAGTTCACCAATGGCATCTCGTTTGTGCAATACGACCTCAGAAAGAAGAATTGATGATGCAGCAAACTGCAAATGAATTATTCCCTTCCAGACGTGAGGTACAGTAGTCCAGTCTGTACACATAATTCAGTACTTGTACTCATACACGGGACATTGTTCACACACTACAAGTATGTCCACTTCCAACTGATCATTTCAGTTCTTTTCCTTCTATAACTTTCAATTCTTGAACTTCCTTCAATCTAGCAACCATCAATCTATTTCATTTCTTTTTGTCATTACACAAGCAGATGGTTAACTCTATTTAAGTGATGTTTCTGGATGGTTCTTCAAACAGAAACATTAAATATGTCAAAGTTAGAGGGCCCGACGTTTCAATCCTAGCAGGATCTTCTTCAGAGGCAGACTAGACCAATTTTTTTCTTTTTGCGATAGATAAGCAGTTTAGTAACAATTTTTTGTTTTCTCTCTGAAATGATTGTGAAGTCAACAGTCTGGATTAGGAATAAGCAGAGGCAGTCATTAATAACAATGGATTATGCTTCTTAACTACAGTGTGACACACAAAAAATGCATTTGTCTTTTCTTGTGTTTGTGAAAATATAAACGATCTGATATAAACCACATACTGTGAGTAAAAAAAAACAAATGACAGTTTCCAACTCTTATAAAAAAAGACGATAGTGGCAAATCCACAGATAAGCACGGATTGAAAAAGATATTAAAATTAATTTCAAGGTAAGTCATTAGTACTGAAAATAACCACCAGACCCATACGTAGCTTTTATTCTTCTTACTTACTTGTAGCAAATGTAGGAAGAAGTAATGTTTTCAAAACTATGTCAAGCTGGACATCAAAGCCAGTAAAATGACAAATACCCTCCATCAATCTCCCCCCCCTCCACCTCCCTCTAACCCCTGTGACATTTGGTACCTGACATTTTCAAGCTTATTTCACTGTTGTGATAATATGATTTCCCTTTAGAGTCTTTCAGAGAATGTTCTAATTCAAAAGCAGACCTCCCATCTCTTTACTTTCTTGGACATTGAATAAAACCAAGACAAACTGTACTGAAAGCTACTAAACTTTCATTGCAAATTTCTCATGACTGGTATGCAATAAGTTAAACCCCAAAATAAACCCAAATGAAGGCCCACATAACAAACTAGCACCAAAATAGAGGCCCTCATAACAAAATAACACCAAAGAAAGGGCCACATAACAAAATAACACCAAATAAAGGCCTACATAACAAAATAACACCAAATAAAGGGCCACATAACAAAATAACACCAAATAAAGGCCTACATAACAAAATAACACAAAATAAAGGCCCATATAACAAAATAACACAAAATAAAGGCACACATAATAAAATAACACAATATAAAGGCCCACATAACAACGTGAAAGGGGTCCATCAGTGATCAAAGCTAGGCACTTTAACTAGAATGCAAAAATGCATTGAGTTTTCAATTATGTAGTCAGCTGTATTTTTAGGAATCTAACACCTGAAGCCTCCCCCCCCCCCCTTCTTAAGGCCTTACAAGCTTACAAGGCCTCCGAGTCCACAGATATTTCTCTGTTTCACTGACAACAAAGAACCATTGTATTACACTCACTAGAACACCAGTGATCATAGTAGAAGCTCAACTGACTTTGTAATGACAAATAAAGGCCCACCTGACAAATATATGACAGCATTTTCAATCTGTTGCACTGTTACCAAAGCAAGACATATTACAAAATGTAAAAAATAAATTGCTTAAAAACAAACAAATTCATGACTTGTAGATAAATAGGATGGTGACACTCCAATTGACCACGAACCCTTTCACAACAGGTACTACTGGGACGGCAGTTTCGGTTCAGAAGATATACTTCTTTGGTTAACTCATGCAAGGTGTAGAAGCCACTCATTCTGCAGACAAATTATACCTGTGCAGAAAAAAAAACACAAGACAAACCTCTTCAAATTCATGCTTGATCAGTCAGATTGGGTTCTCTCTCAGTTGCGGTTTAGTCCTTAGACTTTTATTACACGAACCCATGCGTTTTATTCATTAGGCAGCATTATTTTATCATATTCAAACGACCAATAAAAAAATATATAAAAAAACATAATGTGAAACATTTAGGTGTTTTATTTAATACCTATTCAAACCTTAGATGAATAAAAATGTTAATATTTTATTAAGGATTCAAGTCAGGTCTCAAGATGGGGAATCGTTATTACATTTATCTCAGTCAAACACAGAAATCTTTTTGGATTGTCCCCCTTTTAATTTTTGAGTTAAAACAATGTCTTTTTACCCACTTTTGATTGTACTAAGTCCCAACTTAAAACTCATCTTTTTATCATGTTCTTTAATGACTGATCTTGTTTTTAGTTGTTTATAATTTTTCATATATTAGTTTCATTAATTTGTTGATTGATTAATTTATTTTTATGATTTTGCTTTGACTACTTTATATCTTTTAGGTAATCTGTACGTATCTTATACTTGGTTTTCGTCAGATTTTACTATAGTCCCAAGTAAAGTGCTTTGATATTATTCTTTAATGTAAAGCGCTACATAAATAGATATTATTATTATTTATTATAATATAAATAAATTATATTATATATGAAGCAATTTCAAAAACCTGAGGTTCTAGAAAATAGATATACTGCAACTCAATATAAGAATAATCAACATGTCAGAGATTAAACCCCCCCCCCCAAATTTTCCCTCATAATTAGCACCACCCTGTCCCTATACTAATAATGGAAAAAAATATGTGGGTAAATTTTGGCCTTAGAATATTACTCTCGACACAGAATAAGAGTCACACACTTTGACACAAATGTTGTTAAACATTTGATTGCCTCATTTTAGACTAAACTGCTGCAAAACACACACTTAAAATGATTTACTTAAAGCTTCCTTGCCTCACCATCCCCTCCCACCGTCCCCCTCTTGATCGTTTAATCTGCACTTTTTCAGAAATAAAAGTGATGTTAGTTTGTGAAGACGAGGTCATCAGTTAATAGAGAAGTCTCGACATAGCAAGACTGCATACTGTTGTTTAATTTGCACTGGTAAAATGCAACAATCAAACAAATGCTACCAATAACAGCATGTCAACAATGGCAAAGCAGTTATTAACCTATGCGATAAGAAAAAATTTACTAACAAACAAACAAACGAAAAAAAAAAAAAACAAGACAAAAAATATCAAATTCTTACCATTCTGTCACAGATTCATCAAGATTGAGATTGCCAAGATTTAGAGAAAGCTGTTACGAAAAAATTTAAAAATATAAAATATAAATAGAGTACAAATAAGAACACCGTTTTGGCCGACTGCTGTTTCCATGGTTTCAACCAAGTAAATAATGTAATTGCACCAACCAAAGACTACAGAGTATGTCTTAGGTCTTTTACATGCTAATTAAATCATGCATATTCATGAAGATGTTCTTACTCAATATACTACTATAAATGAAATCACTGGTAGCTTGATACATTGTCAGGACTTTTAAGAAGGGGTGGGGGGGGGGGGCTTGGAAAGGTTGATGGGAAATATGTATGAAATGATTGGACTATAAATATGTCATAATGCTGAGGAATGTTTATGGTAAAATTTATTTTCATGCTTAGGATGTTAATAACTGAACTTAAAACGTCAAAAAAGACCCTTAGCAGAACTGAGCATCAAGATGGGAGTATGAGTCCTTGATGGAATAAGACCTACAATCCAGATGCCAAATATCTATAATTAATATCTACATGCAACTTAAGCATTGTTGTAAAGTACTAATGAATTTTTTTCACTGACTCTTGTAATTAGTCAGACAATCAAAAGAAAATCCTCAACATTTGGTCAAGTTTGATTGTATTTTATTCTGCAGTTTTACTACATATTATGTGTCATGTATTTTTTTTACTGTTACATAGCGTTTTGGAGCACTCTTGTGAATTTTACGCTTTATAAAATCAAATAAATTATTATTATTATTATTATTATTATTATTTTTAAGCTACAAGGAAAATGTTATTGCTTTGAATTTTCCCTGTCCTATCGCTCATATATTTCACAAATATTTTCCAAAAAAAAACAAACAAACTTTGTGACATAAAAAGATCTTGATCGTACCTTTCCAAGTAGTGGATTTGACAGAGCCAAAAAAGACGAATCATTCTTGACTGCAATGTCCAGCGTCCGGTCAGAAAAGTCAGCTCGTTTACAGGGAAACACAAATCTGACGTATATAAAATGGAAACAAGAAAAAGGAGTGATACTCTGTCTAGAGGTCACTTACCTGGCTTTCTGTAACATTGAACTGAATGAGATTTCCAAGCACAGATACCAGTATTTTAAAGAAAAAAGCCATACTGACATAAAGTAGCACTTTCATTGTTCTGTTGTCCGTACTTTGAACATAACTGTCAATGGGATGCACATTCCATAATTCTAAGAAGATTAGCACTAACAGGATCAACACTTAACTTTATCTACATTTCATGCCTTGATGGTAAGGGTGGAGATGATGGGAGAGGGGTCAGGGGTGACACAATCAATGTTGATGGGTGGTAGGGGGGGGGCTAGCTTGCCTGATTAAGTTATCTGTTATAGTGCCACTTGTCAAGTAAGCATTGTTGAGTCATCGAATCAATGATATCAACTTAAATGTATGAGATATCTTCATCACAAACTCTTTCAAGTGACCAAAATAACAAACACAAATCAAATAACTTTACTGAATACCTACATAACATATTTAGTAGGGCAGGATACCATGTGGGTACAATCATTGCCGGATTACCCAATAGAGAAATGATGCCTGGGTCAAGGTGGGCCCCCAAGGTCAAGGGGCCTATATGAACCCTTTCAAAATGTAATACCACATTGATATGTTTGGGTTCTGCTTGCAGACCTTAATATGGCTGGTTTCTTTTTTTTGGGGGGGGGGGGCAGGCGTGGGACAAGTACACCGTATGCTTGGCCCAAGAGGGTGTTAATCTGGTAAAATTATTTGATGCTCACTTCTCATCATATGTTGCATCTCTCGTCTCCTTTATCACATCTGTCTTCCTCTTGCCAGACTTGCTCTTATCTGGGAGCAGGTAGATCCTGACGTAAGGGTCCGGGGGATGGTGGGCGTCCTCTAATGGCAGACCTCTGTAGAGAGGGTGCAATCAAACATGATATCATAAACTCCAGTCAGAAATGTCAAATTTAACGTAGTCGCAATGTATACAATTTATAGACTAACTGTACCTAAAAGTTTGGTTAATATCTTTGGAGAGAAATACGAATAATTGGAATACCATTACCACTTTGAGAGGAATTTGTTGGTTGATACCAGATATATTACTGAATACACATTCCAAGATAAAAAAAACTCCAAGGAAGGCACAGAAAAGCCCTTCTTTGGGGGAGTTTATTGGATTTATGTAGGCTGCTGCCACTAAACCACAATAATCTTTCATCATAGCTGGCTAGTACAGCTGTATTCCACAAAACCAGTTTTATTTGTGTTTCCTTTTTCACATAAAGAAAAAACAAAAACAACCTATGAGGGTAACTACATGTTTAAAGATTTTAAATTGACTCCTTTATTATATATTCTCAATCATGTAAAGTTAATTTAGGAATCATGTAACACCAAACTCCAGCAGGTTGCACCATGTATTGATATAGAAAGGAATGCTGGTGTGAACATTAATACTTATAACTAAGACCCCGGTCACACGAATAAAATTGCATCTTCCAACAATCGTTTCTTAACTATAGTCTGACCATATTAAACTAACTACACGACTTTGTACTATATGCGGACGATCATTACTTCGCGGACACATGCATCAGTGAGTTAATTATGCTTTTGCAAAGCTATCATGCGCAGTCGATGGGTCGGTCAAGGGTCACGGTTTTGACAATGTTTCGAGGGGTTTTTAGTTGTAAGTAGTTGATGATAGCGATGGAAGCTCAATTTGCCGTAGAGCATTGATTCTTATGAGATTTGTGTTACGAAGGAGGCGTCACATATTGGAAGAAGTATTCCTGCAATGACAAGAAGCAGCTGTTCGCCGATGGAGAGCGTGTAGACGCATATTCATTCGTAATACACAGCGAAATATTATGGATACCAGCTCTTTAAATTGTTGACTTTGGTCCTAATCTCCGTATGCGTCCGTTAGTATCCCTCTTTCGCCATCATCTCCCGCACTTCCTAAACACCTTCTTATTCCTGACGGTGTTGTCCACCATACTCTGTATCTTCTTCCCCCAAAATATATCAATGAGTGACAGGACTTCTTGTTCCTCCCAGGTTTTACAGCGAGCTGTTGCCGCCATTGCGAGTTGTCTTGTTGAATTGTCCGGAGTGTTGACTGTTGTGTTGTTATGTGTTAGAAACCGTTCTAGTGTATGTACAGTGCATGTATTAGTGTACAGTATGCAGTGCAGTGCAGGTTTGTGTTGTTTGCATCAAATGTATGTAGGCACGCGTCGCTATGAAATCGGGATTTCCGGCCGAGGTCAGTATTGTATTTACGCTAAAAAGCATAGTCCAACAACGCAATTGCGGTCACAAGCATGGTTCTTTCTGCTAACGATGGTCGGACCATGCTTAATTCGGGGCTAACGATGCTAATTACCATCTTTAGTGGACGATCGTCGGACCATAGTAGAGAGCGGTCACGCGCAAACCGTACCATGGTTGGACCATGGTCGGACCATCGTTATGTCTGAAAAAATGTACCTGTGACCGGGGTCTAATCATTGACAACAACACACCAAACCAAGAGACAAAATGAACTAACAGTGCTTTATGGACTGTCACTGATAGGTGGTTCTTCTTCTCGTCGAAGTTTAACGTCAGCTGTATTTTACCACTGGCAGAGGGATCACTGAATGAAAATACAAAGATTTGAAGAAGGTGAAGACGTTATGTACACAAAGCCTCACAAAACTACACACAGTACTTCTTAGATGTAGGCTGTTGCGGTTTGGCTGGTCATAAATGGTTTAACATTTTAACGGTAATTAAAAAAAAAAAAAATGAAATTATGAACAGAGGCTGCTTCCAAAGTGATTATTTCAAATTCTAACTTGTTTCTTTGATATGAATAGCTACATTTTTTGTTCAATGTCACACGCATCCATCCTTCCCACCTGTCGCCCCCCCCCCTCCCCAACTACATCTCATAAAACCATAACGTCTTCATCTAACACCGTGTTTTGCAAACTTTTCCTTACCAACCCTTGTCATTTGATTGCACATTGACTGAAAATTAATAAACAACAAACACACACATTTATTAAAAATCACTGTATAAGCAGAAAGGTTAGTCTCCGCTTCTAAATCTTGTCTTCCACTTCTCGGCTCATATCCCCCCCAAACGGTTTGATGACCATAGTTAGACCCTCTCCCACTCCAACCTGTCCCCCACTTCAACCTGTCTCGCAAAGCTGAAATATGAATGGCCCACATAATAAACTGTACCAACCCCAATGCTATTACTTGCAAATGTTCTGTCAGTTCAGTTTCCAGGATCACTGTCTTGAAGCACGCCCACTGGTATTTCATAGACACTACCTCTTTAATAATCCGAGATAATTCATATCAAAACAGATGAATATCACTGAACCATACATATGACTCTTCTTGTTTGTGTACATACGAAACACAAACAAAACTATTTCTTGACTACTAAAAGAAACACACCCCCGATCGATAGGAAAAGCTACTAACACATATTTTTGTTATCGAGCGACAAGGAGAAAGCTTACTTTCTATTTCAGTTACTATGTTAGACACAACCAAACAATATGGTGATGCTTCATACATGTTTGAAAAGTAAAATATTTTAAATTACAGCGATGATAATATTAGAAGTATCAAATGTAAAGCAAAGCAAGAACAAGCTGAACAAAAACAAAACAAAAGACAATAGACAAAAGACAATAGCAGTAAAAATGATTAGATAAAAGAAGACCAAAATATCTGTTGACCTTGTTGTTAACTTTGACTGTATATTGAACAGCTGGCAGGGAACATGCATGGTTAGTATAACACAAGAGGAAAACAGGTTGAAAAAGAATAGTAATTAAACAAAAGAGGTAAACAGGTAGAAAAACAATAGTACTTTAAGGAAAGAGGATAGTAATTTAACAATAATGAAACAAAAGGATTGCAAACAAAAACAAAGCTAAAGAAGGGCAAAGCTGAGCAGAGAATACAAAGCTTCTAAACTACAACAAGATATTATTTATAAGGTTACAACATAAAAAACTTGAACATCTCTTAAAAAGGCATTTACCACACTGGTTGGATTCAAGGCCTTATTGATCCATATATATATAAACCCGAGGAGAATTTAATGAATTTTTTTAATTTAATTCAAGTTTTTTAATTCAATTCAATTCATTGTCCCAGGATTTAACCTTGAAGCTCAATGCAAGTTGGATTAATTAGTTTTAATGGAACTAATGAAGAAAAACCTAAGAAAAACCCTGAAGGCAGAAGTTCAACATTTAGGACCAATTACTGTAACTGAGGATGATAAATTATAATATCTTTTCCTGTTCTACAGTATTCGATTAGTCACACAAACTAAAAGATCAGATTAACGTTAAACATTTCCTGGCTATGATACGGAAGGGAAAAAAGGCAGTGAGTTTAATTTATTGAATCCTATATATATAAAAGCTTTGGTGTTTTATCGTTCCAGTTGGTTGTTCATGGAAGTATTCCAACTACTACGAGAATAGAATATGATAGAACATGATAATTTGAATCTTGACACATCTAGGTAAAGGTCAAGTAAAGGTCATGTCAACAGTGGCTTTGACAGTCTGATCACAGTTGTGATTAGTAAGTAAACAAAATTAATCCGTTAAATATTCAGTGACATCTATGGAGATGATCAATTTTACCATCTCACAAACTGTAATGAGGTTTCTCAACGATACTTATTTTGTCACAACATTAGCATAAATTTATTGCTTTTCCATAATGTAAGTATACAATAATGGTTTTCTGAATAATACTATAAAACACAATGTTCTAAAAGAAAATGCTCCCCAAAAAATTTATGTGCTTGTTAAAACATGAGCACAAGCAAAAATGTAGTGTTCCAAATACCTACAATAATATCTCCAACTTGAATACTGCAACCCCACTCTGCCAGTGATAACTATTTTATAAACAGTTCTGTTTTTTTCACTCCTCAGAGATAAAACTCATGAATTTGTCTTAAAATTATTTGATAAACATTCCAAAGCAATGGAGAGCGATGTGATAGACAGATTTTATTCAATTTCTTGAATATTGATTCAATTTTTTCTTGTCTTTGAACAGAAACAATGGTTGGTTTAAAACAGAATTATTGCAAAATGACAGCATATCATAGATAACAATACATGACAGTTACAACAGTTAAAGCAATTAATAAAATGACATCTGAGCAACAGGAATGATACAAACAAAGAACAAAGATGCTTTCAAACACACAAAGGAGGCTGTTAATTGAACTGAACATACCAAAGCAGAAGAGAGCATTTAGCGAGGAATTTGGTGAGACAGAAAAGAAAGCACACAAACCAGCATATATTTATATATGTTATGTTTATGATATAATACCAAAATAAAAGAAGGTGATATATACAGAAGAATTCTATGCATGGTTGTATAAATGTAATATTAAAGCAGCTTAAAGCACGTTGCATAGCATGATAACGATGTATACAGCTAACACACACTCTTAAGATTATCAGCAAACAGTGGTGTTTTGAGAGCAAGCAATGCAAGATGTCTCAAGAGAAAAAATATTCCACATTGTTAGTTGAAAACTCCATCTCAATATACATTCTTCCTAATTCCAGATAGGATTGATTGAATGTTAACTTTTTTGACTGGCTTAACTCTCCTTTCCTTCAGAAACCTGATCACAGGAAGTCATCTTTGATGTCATCTAAGGATGTTATCTATGATGTCATCTATGATGTCATCTATGATGTCATCTAATGATGTCATCTATGATGTCATCTACATCTAATGATGTCATCTAATGATGTCATCTATGATGTCATCTAATGATGTCATCTAATGATGTCATCTATGATGTCATCTAATGATGTCATCTATGATGTCATCTATGATGTCATCTAATGATGTCATCTTATGATGTCATCTATGATGTCATCTAATGATGTCATCTAATGATGTCATCTAATGATGTCATCTAATGATGTCATCTATGATGTCATCTTATGATGTCATCTATGATGTCATCTATGATGTCATCTTTGATGTCATAATGCCAGAAGTTCTTCAAAGCTACATTTTCCTACTAGAATCATTTTTGAATCATCATCCTTTATGTCGTACATTTCTGAAAGCTTGCTTTTGCTGTAAATGTTCTCTGTCTTTAGAATTCCATTGTGCACAAATGATTTCAACATCATTAAGAAAAAAACGAAGATAATATTAACTCCGTTGTCATGGTGACATCATTCACTCTAACGTTGCCAGATGCATTCACAAAGTATCAGTAAATCTGAAAACTTCATTCGTTTTCACCTTGGCTAAAATGCTATGAGGATGCCATTTGGACCTGAAGATTTCCATTCCAATCAACATAAACCCTAGGATCCTACACCTAACCACATTTTCACAGCTACTATGCACAGTCAATTTACCACTTTTTAGCTTGAACTTTCATGTATTTCAATAAAGTTTTAAATTTTTATCTATTTGAGTTTCACTAGATATTTTGGTATTATTTATTTAGTTTGCATTATTGTTAGAGATTAGCTCTGTCTAAATGAGTACCCCCTTAAAATAAACTGTTAATAATAAATAATAGAAAACAAATAATAGTCTACTTTGCATATGTGAGTCTGAGATGAAGCTAATTATTGTCTGTCAAAGTAAAGGCTAAATTGTGCCGTTTATGATGACAGAGTGAATGCTATCTTATATGAAACACTGCCAGAGAAATGAATATGGTGAGACGTGGAGTATGACTATGACAGACAACCAGGTACTACTATGGAAGCATATGGTGACATGTTTTATTACTGCAACTAATCACAGTACAACGTATGGGATTGTGTTGAACTTCTGCAGCCTGTAAGGTTCTTTGGGGAGTTAATGTAGCCTATAAAGCCTATACTTGAACAGATGGACAATGCACAAATAGAAGTTTCTCATCTTCTATTTATTATTCAAGATTCCCCATTTTACAGGGTAAGGTACATCCTTGAGTCTTGTGGGTACAACTTTTTCGTGAGGCCCACAAGATCCATTTAGTGCCCACCCCTTGTCCACTTATGTCATATTCACTTCAGTGGCCAGTGCTGTATTCATATTCAATATCAATGCTATCAAGGATTGCATTTCACCAAATCCCAGTCACAAGCAGCGGGCATTGCCTTTTCAAGTCCGTCACCGTGACAATATCGGACCCGAATCTTAAATGCAAGGAATGACAGACTGCTACCATGGTATAAATGCTTCTACAGGCTACTAATATATTTGATGCTTCTCAGTGTGACTGTGTTTATACAGAATGAGAAGTTTTATGTATTCTGTGCATAAACAGTTGCATCAAACCTGTTTGATTTGTCAGTTACTCGTTTCCTGAGCTCTGTTCCAGTTGGTGTGGGAGGGGAATTGATACCATTCACAGGGGGTGTCTGAGTGTTCCGGACTGGAGATGATGATGATGATGTAACATCCTCCTCCTTATCTTCACTCCCTGCCTCTTCAATCAAAGCTTTCTCAGGAGGCGTCTCCGTTGTTTTATCTGTACTGGGTTCCTCTGAAAGCTAAATTAAGGGATAGTATTAAAAAACAAAATTAAAATTTAGTAGTTGCATTTAAACTTTTAATTGTTTCCTCATTTCAAAGTGTTGCATAGCTAACTTGGGATAGAAATACATATTTTGAAGCTTTATAATTCAGTCTCAATTTCTAAAGGGCCTGAAACAGAGATGTTTCCATGCCTGAATGAGTTAAAAGTGATAATTATCAGCCTCTATATCTCAATCAATTAATATCTTAAGATCCATACCAGTAGCTCCTTTAGGTCAGTTTCTGTTGCCACAATACTGGTTGTCGGTTTCAAAGCCTGTCGATAAAATGAAACAAGAATCCAATCAGAGCAGGTCATAACAAAGGAAAAGATGCAGTTAATTGTGCACTACTGGTGGATGCCAATACAGCAAGAATTGATATGACCGAAAAAAGGGGGAAGAAGCTAGGTCTTTGTCAGCATTTTCTGGCAAATGCTATGAAACCACTTTCAATGGGGCAACATGATGGATATTTAACTTAATAGCAACTGTTGTACAGTGTATACCATAGATATGTGATGGGAATAAGAACACTGTATGGTTATAGTTATGTAATAGCTAAGCTTGTTCCATCTGTCTGTTATATGGTTATGTAATACCGAACATTGTTTCATCTATCTGTGATACGGTTTTTGTAATACCTTAATTTTATTTTCTGTCTGTTCCCTGATTATGTAATACCTAAACGTGTTTCATCTGTCTGTTATATGGTTATGTAATGCCTAAACTTGATTCATCTGTATGTTATATGGTTCCATCAGCCAACAGGAATGTGCATCTATGCCAAGCCTTAGTCCATTACTTACCTTGTATATAAGGTGGTCTGTGTTTCACTTGATTAAGTAACACTACTTTCAACTCACCGTTCAGTTCAGTTATCACAGCACATGATACACATGGACATGGAGGTTGTTTCATAGGTAGTTCTATCATAGATAGGGTTCAGTATGATTCCTTAATATGTGGTTCTAATTCATACACAGAATATGCAGCATCCTGAGCTTACAGAGTTTGATTTCTTACAGTGTGTTTCTACTTCAAACACTGAATATGCAGCACCCTGAGCTTTATACACTGAATATGCAGTACAATGCACTCACCCTGAGACAGAGTTTGAGGATCAATTGGCTGTGCGGTCCAGAGTTATTCAACTTGAAGGGTTGTTCCAAGTTCATTCCCGGTTGGTCAATCAGCCTCTTAATTGGGACAGACATATTCCCAATGGCAATGTCCTTCTTACCATCAAAGACCTGATAAATAAAGAAAACCCTGGGGTTGAAATGGCACACAAGCAGTTTGCTGGGGTGACACAATTTAAACACACACTTCTGGTCATCAAATTACCAAATGGTGAGACAGTTTTGGAGAATCAAGTCAACCAGCAGCATGCACAAAGGACGTGGTTAGGGCATTCCACCACTTCCATTTTGGGCTGGGCATAAATCACTCGGTTGGGGAAGATTTAAACCACCCCACCTGGTCCCAGGATGCCCTTATATGTATCATGACACTACCTAAATCAGCCATGGGGAATCTAGAATTGCCCGCCACCCCCACCACCACCTACCCCGATAACTTTGAAATCCTGTGCACATTACCGAGGTCGACCAATTTGTAATGACAATGAGTTTTAAGGTTATAATCTCCTCAGTTGTCACTTATGTACACAATGAGAGTATGTGAAGCAGTTTAATGACCCCTGACCTGTTGACTTTACTCCCTACCAATAAACTAACAGCTCACATGCTCTGTTTGTTGGGTCTTACTGTGTCAATAAACCAAACCAGCTGCCAGGGAGATGTGCAGAAGCCTACAAGCAACTTGACCTTTGGTTATGCTAAACTAGCAAGTTATGAGGGTTTATAATTAACAGCTTTCAGTAATGATGTATCTGTTCTGATCAAATATACTTTGGCTTTTGCCTTTGTTGCTTTGTAAATTATTACACAGAAGAAAATGTCTTATTGATACAGAGGCTAAACAGGGAACAGGACTCTCACAAATTGGAGCCCTAAGTGAAGCCCAAATTGGAGCCCTAATTTATTGAATCATCCTTACAGCATATAAACTGAGCTAGCGAAACTTCATCCAAAATAGAAATTCATATTTGGGTTTGAAGTAAGTATTTCTATAGAATATAGAAAACATTTCACCTCTATATCTAGAGCTTGTATCTGTGGTTTCTGAACAAAGAAATGAAACATCTCTTCCCAGACTGGAGCATTATTTGCATTCTGAATCTGTAAAGAGAGAATACAGAACAAGATCAGAAAAGATAATCAAGTTAGACAATGAGTGTACTCATAGTTACTCAGTCACACATGAAGTTTATTGGACTATTAAGTTCTAATGACAGTCTTTCATCTAAGGTAGGCTTTGCTTAGAGACTATGACTATCTATGCAATTAAACTATCAGATAAACATATGAACATAACAAGATACTACATCATGAACACTGAAATATAAATAGATCACAATGTGCTATTACTGATCATTAATGGCATCTTCTCTTATCATACATGTGTCATATTAGTTTCCTATCCAAATTAATTATAATAAAACTATAAAAACATAATTATTTCTGCAAAAAGAAACATGTAACAAAAGAATAGTTTGATATGAATCTCCCATTATTTTAACATTCAATTGTAATTTTTTTCATTGAATTAAAAATAAAATATTTTTATTATTTATTATTACATTTTTTTTTACATAAATCCTTACCCATGGGAATTTCTTCTTGTTCTTCATAGAGGAGGTACTTCTCTTGTATCTTTGATACAAGAATGTTCACTTTTTATTATATGTTTATTATCAATTTACATTAATATTTACATTTACCTGGCTCTTCCAATTTGTCTGACCGACAGAGAGTTTACAGTAAGGGCTGGGCATGACCGAAGCTTTACGGCCAATCTGTAACAGAAAGAAACAAACAACATTTGAACATGAAAATATCTGTCTCAAAGATAATCAACTGAAAAGACCCCTGTGAGACACACACACAATGTCCCAAAAAACTGAAAAAGCTTCAACTTGCAACATCAAATTCTCTTGAAATTCTTAAACTACTTTTCTCAAGCATTGTCTTAGCCCAATTGACAGTTTTTGAGAGCACTACCTACTGGGGTACTCAACCATCTGCAATGACTCATTTTGATAGAATGCTCCATTATTAACTGTTAATGGTAGTAATAACCATCAGGGAATCAAAACTCAACATTACCAATATAGCTAGAATTCTAATTTAGTAATTTTGAATTTTTGTCATAAGAAAAAAGAAGTTTGCTGTATAAACGGTGTTCCAGTGACTGAACTGCACTATAGTTGTGCTTGCAGCCAGGTTTAATAACCAAACTGCTGGGTATACAATAACTACTGTATACTTTTAATTTGTATGTTTTACAATTTATATGGTACAACTGAAAACCACTATGCACCACTCTCTTAAAGTTTTGAAGTCCTCCTGACAATTTTGACTCAACATTATCTCGATAAAGCAGACATTAATTCAATACAAGAAACTTGGTAATCTTAAAGTTAAAAATAATGTGGCCTATTCCAACTGACCATTCTGTTCGTTTCATATATTATTATTATTTATATCTGTAAACGAAATGAATAAGCCTACCATAGAGACAGTTGATACATTAACGATTTTAAGGCTTTGTGCCAATTTAAGTAAAGCCAAACAAACTAGGCATTGACTAACATCTACTGCATTTGTGGTGTTAACTCACAAACTTTATTGCAAAAACTTACAAAAACATTTTAATTTTTTTTTTATTTGAAAATAAATCAGAGACTGAAATGCCATTTTTTTGTCATATTGATGATGTTTTAGTACAAAAATTACACAATTGATACAAAACCCCATATGAAAATGATACCAAATGCTATTTGCTTTTGAATGTTTCCTGTATCTTAAATGTTTTCTGTATATTAATTGTTTCAATTCCTGTAAAGCGCTTCGAGCAGCATTGCTGATGAACGCGCTATATAAATACTATTTTATTATTATTATTATGTTGATGTTAGAATGCAACGACATATATCACCGCTGCAGTGACCTGTTCGTCAGAATGTATCAAAATTTATAATAACAATGGCAGTGACAAATATAAAGTTACTAAATGAATATTTTAATTTCAAAATGATATGCTAAAAATCCACATGAAATGCAGCAATTTAGTGTAAAACTTAAACATGGCCTGTTTTTTCAACCATGAAAATTTGTTATATTCCAAATAATGACTTGAAGAGAGTACCAGAAAAGATCCACATAGCATCTTTTAAATGTTTCAATCAAACTCCTGAAGTTAAAACTTTTACTCGGGAGGCATTTGAACTTCACACAAATCACAAACGAACTGAATTTGTTCTTGAAAAGTGGTTTTGATGTTGGAGGGGTATAAGATCTTCCCTTCTAATTGAGAGAGGGAAAAGATCTTCCCCTCTAATGGAGAGGGGGTATAAATTCTTCCCCTCTAACGGAGAGGGTGTATAAGTCTATAAGATCTTCCTCTCTAATGGAGAGGGGTATAAGATCTTCCAGTCTAATGGAGAATGCTGCTTCACAAGAGGTTTTCCAACCTGATGTGACTCACTCAAACCCCCCCCCCCCCTTCCCTCAAATAAAATCTACATCTATTAGTTTTTATCTTTACTGTATCATATTTATGTACAAACATCTGCTTGAATTGGACTACAGAATGCAGTTTAGTCATACCCTGACTGCAAACAAACATGTTCATTTAATGCATAGCATTGAAACAACATAATACTCTGTTCTGGTGAATTCTTGAAAGACTTGTTCAAGTGAATTAAATCACCAGAAAAGCGGAGCTTCCAATCACATACTTAATGAGGTAAACACTGACTTATTTCTATGCAGCCATCGCATAGAAATCTTCAAAGGCAAAGATGGATGGATTACGGATACTACAACAATGAGTGTCCAACGCTTCTATAATGGATGAATATTTTCAAGCCACACAGTGTAATGATTCTGAATTGCAGTTCTAGCTTGATAAATTTATTGCTACCTATGATGGAGTTTCAATGAATCTTTGGCTTTTGAAACAATGCAACATTTTATAGCATAATACTGTAGATGTCAACTTAAGCATGACTATACTACATATACCTTAGAATGGTATAAACTCTGAAATATTGAATTTTTAGCACTTCTAATCAACCTTGTCACATTCAAAGGAGAGTATTTTTGAGTATTATTGACATAGTGGCTAACATGTTGTGAACAAATACCTCAAAGGAAACTGGTTGTTTATCTTATCTCACAAAACTAACTATATCTTCAGCCCTTATTATTTTATCTCCCTCATGTAATGTACAGATATGAGATATTGTACTTCACCCCATATCAGAAATTTGAGGAAGTGTGTGAGCGTGCGATTTTGTGTGTGACATGAACTCCTCCTAGACCGTACAGTAAGTCCGGTCAAGTTCAAACTTGGTGTGTACAGTAGGTGCCTGACCATGTAAAATTGTGCCTGAATTTTTTCAGCCATAATCTGCTTGTCAGCATGTAGGGAATGATGGAGATGAATTAAAAATAAGACAGGTTAAGTTGTTTGGGTCTGAGTCAAAAGTAAATTGAACTCAAAGGTAAAATTGGCCAAATCTGTGCAAAAAAGTGTTGTTGCCAACTCCTACACTGATAAGTCCGATCAAGATCAAACTTGGTGGGTAGGGGCCTGACCAAGTAAATTTGTGCCTGTGTGGCTGAAGATGTCATAGGTAAAGGTAAAGAAACCAAAAACTTGGATTTAATTTCAAAGGTCAAGTTGGCCTAAATTGTCTGCAAATTGTGCCGCAAACTGCTACACCGTAAGTCCGTTCAAGTTCACACTGTGTGAGCAAATGGCATACTGTTTAGCAAAATGATGATGCCAAGAGTAAAGCCATGAAGAAGATGATATCTGCAACTCTCTGGATTGCTCTCTAGTGTTTGCTTACAGTATTAAATCAAATTGACAGCTTATGGACACAAACAAGCTTTGTTTCACAGATTCCTGTTTTCAAAGAACTGTGAACATGGGATATGATATGTGAGATGTGAATGCTTCATGAATTAACGATAATTGACCCTATCGTGATATTGACATACTTGCTGCATTTGATAAGTGACATGGTGAATGTTCAATTTGGGATACATACAAGAGTATAGACAATGTCTTGATACTGTACCAGCTGTGCATAAAAAGAAAAGTTTCTCCATTATGTATTAACACAATGAACAAAGTAAATGGATATGTTCTGTTTTCTGCTACGTTTGGCACATCCGTGGTTACGTACAAACAGGTACTTATCCATGGTTACGTACAAACTGGTACTTATCCATGGTTATGTACAAACTGGTACTTATCCATGGTTACGTACAAACTGGTACATTTCCATGGTTACGTACAAACTGGTACTTATCCATGGTTACGTACAGACTGGTACTTATCCATGGTTACGTACAAACTGGTACTTATCCACGGTTACGTACAAACTGGTACTTATCTTAAATTAAGAACAATTGGGATGGTAACTGGCAGGAGTGTCTGTCAATGTAAACAGTCTAGTACAAATAGCAGTATTTGGAGTAATAACATGAATGAGGTAGCAATTACAGTAGTTCCCGAAATAGGAGTACAAAATGAGAATCAACTCAACAGGAACTAGAAGTAGTTAACAATAATAGTATTTAAGTTACTTCTCAATGCATCTTTATAACCTTCTCATCTTCCAGCTAAAATATTATATTTTCGGTAAAAAAACAAATTAACAATTAGTGAAGAGGCTTCAATTTGCAACACCTTTTTGCACAAGTGGAAATTTCTTTGACATGTGGAAATTACAATTTCCTCTACATGTTCATAGTAGGTCTTATATAAGATTAAGAGCAATTAAAATCAACATTAAGTTCTTGCTTGTTCATATGATATGAATGCTTTTCATTCGGGTCGTTGCTTGTCATTTAAGATATGTCATTTTTCCTTTTCTTCTTGCAAGTTTGAAAAGACTTGGAAAAAGCATGGAAAAAACGAACCCACCCCCCCCCCAACACAAAATAAGAATAATAGTAGATGTACTAGTGTTTGTAAGAGTGACAGTCAGTGACAGAGACCATCAGAGTATGAATTTTAGTAAGCTGCTGAAGAAGAACTTGCTAGGATAGACATTCCCATCATGCCCCCTTAACCTTAAATAATTACATACAGATGCTTTGTGCAGTAGATAAGCAGTTTGCTGAAAGGTTTTCTCTCTCTTTGATTTGTAAGAATTTAGAAGATTGAAAAAATTTGTAGATCCTGATAAAAACACCAAGCAAGTCATCCTAGAGAAAAATTCACCATCAGGCCCTGCATACATCATCCCAGAAACTCCCCAAGTATATAAGCAACTACGATTCTTCTTGATGCTGCTAATCCCCACCCCCGTCCACTTTTTTCATTTACATAACTGACCTCAGCTAAAAACTGAGTGACAATATCTTCAAAAATAATCCATTCATCTTAGACTTCTCCTGCCTCTAACAGGTCACCAAAGTCCACTCCCACCCATAAGAAAAAAAACCTTACTCCTCTGCTTTGACTTTACAGCTCTTCCCCTCCCTATCCCCCTAGATGATAAACTCACCCTCTCTCCTCTCTCTAGACCTTCCTGGCAATCCCCTCTCACCCTCATTTCTGTACATTTTCTGCCTCTCCTCCTCTTCTCTCTATTTATGGTAAGTATTCTTTCAGCAATTACATAAGTAAATGGCAAAAATCCAGACAACCCAACATAAACTCCCCATAGCAACCATGTCCCTTCCTCACAGATAAACATTCTTTTCAAAACATTGTTCTCCCCACTTTGCTTTTGTTAACAGGCATTTTCCAGGAAGAACCACCTCCCTCCCCCCCCCCCCCTCCTTGGGTTCAAATAGGAACATTCCTGTTATATTTGTAAGGTATGGTTGTACAAGCAGTGCTAAACGTGAAGGTCTATGGAACAATGCCAGTAGGGCAAGCAACATGACAGTTATAAAACTACTTGTAGTTTAGCAATAATAATAGTACTCTAAGTAGTTACTGACCAAATTCATGTTTTCATCAAGATAGCATGAATAAGACATAACATACATGAATAAGACATAAGTTGTGTATACACAACTAAGAACAATACTAAGACATGATAACTATGACATAAGACATGAATAAGCCATAAAGTAAGACATAAAGGTTGCTGTACAAAATAATAAAATAAACAACTTGTGACACTTCAACTCAAATAGATTCACATCATCTTTCTCACTAATTGCCCGAAAGTTGAATATACAGTAATAACATTTTTATCAAAAATATAAATTTAATGAGGCCACAGCAAGATGAAAAGTGAACATGGACATAACAAGTTTTTAAATTCACTTAAGTGAAATGGAAAGTAATATTTTTTGGTTATTCTTGTCTTACCGGTAAGTCCTTGGCAGAATCGAGAGTGACCACCAAAACAGCTGCAGAGAATGGTGATTCTGTTACACATTCATCTACCGAGGACTCCTGATTGGAGATAAAGAAAGAACATCATTTACTTAAAGCCCTGACAATAGAATCAATCCCTGTCTGCTCTGCAGTAGAACTCACTGGAGGAATAGAAGCTTAAATCTAATTGGTTGCCATCAATTATGACCGTACAGTAGCTTTTCTCGTCAACTTGTAGAAAATGCAAACCGCTTTTTATCTGCTCACCGACGCCGCAAAGTTTTGATATGTATTACAAAATTCTTGGTTGGAGGGGGAGTACAGTATAACGCGCAGCTTAGTTTCAACTGTAAGACATGGATATCTGCTATGACTGAGACTGAAGGCAACGTTCTAGTTAAAATGTATGTGTAAAATAAACTTTTATACTGTTAAACGTTTTGGACACTTGTGGTATGTTTCAAATGTTATATTCTCTCTACCCATATATCAGATACTTATATGCCATGCTCAAATGTTGTTTTGTAGTGTTTTTTTTTAGAGGTAAAGTCCATCTTTAATTTGAAAAATCCTCTGAACTTTATCTTTTAATTGTACCTATCGATGATTTCAAATATTTAAAGTTCAGAATTCTATAAAATGGCTTCATCTACCCCGTGGATACCCTCCTTTCTGTTTGGTTTACCTGCCTGAGGTCATTTACCTGCGCGAGGTCATTTACCTGCCTGAGGTCATTTAGCTGCATGTCACTTACCTGCTTGATGTCATTTACCTGCATGAGGCCATTACCTGCTTGAGTTCATTTACCTGCGTGAGGTCATTTACCTGCATGGGTCAATTACCTGCTTGAGGTCATTTACCTGCATGAAGTCATTTACCTGCATGAGGCCATTACCTGCATGAGTTCATTTACCTGCGTGAGGTCATTTACCTGCGTGAGGTCATTTACCTGCATGAGGCCATTACCTGCATGAGTTCATTTACCTGCGTGAGCTCATTTACCTGCGTGAGGTCATTTACCTGCATGAGGTAATTTACCTGCTTGAGGTAATTTACCTGCATGAGGTCATTTCCTGCATGAGTCAATTACCTGCATGAGGTCATTTGTGAGGTCATTTACCTGCATGAGGTCACTTCTTAGATCACTCAAGACCTGCCAGTTGAGATGAAGGTGGAGATCGCCATGTTCAATATCCTCGAGAGGCAGCCACTAGGTGAGAAAAAATTGAAAGAAAACAAGTTGATTCTTAAACTGCAGACATTGTGCTGCTGTGTTCAGCTAAGAACGATTAAAAAACACAAGGAATTAACTAATTTTGTTTATTGTTCATATAATGATTAAGGTACAACTTTCATATGGAAGTTAATTCCTTACAAACTTTTGTGTCATTTCTGATAATATCGTTTTGAATGAATGATTGACTATACTCCTACAAGGAGTGTATGCAAGTGATGTATTTACCCAAAAATTATAATAATATGATATTCATATCTTGTAAAAAAAATTGAAAATGAATGTCAATGTTGTCAAATAAAAAAAAGTTTGCAAAAGATTAAACTGTGTCCATAAACCATTCAAACCAGGCTCTAGCATCTGGACAATAGGTTCTGGATGAAATTCTACAATCATCATATCTCTAATAATTTATTTGTGCCATGTTTTCTTCTCAGAGTGAGACCATGTTAAGTTTAAAAATGTTGTTAGCTTGAAAACTGCGCACATGTACCCACCAACGCAATTCTTACACAAACTTTGTCACACATTATAACTTGTCAAACCTTTGCATCTGTTTCAAGGCTCCACCTACATCTCTCATTCTTGGAAGCAAATTCAGTCCCCGACCATCGTTAATCTTAACCATCTCCATGTTGGGTATGGTCTCCACTACCTCTTCTAGCTTTTAATATGCCTTGTATGTTTATATTTCAGACATCTTTCAAGCCTCATACTTTCATGTGAAAAGCTATTACTTGCAGCAGTTTCCCTCCCATTCCTTGAGAATGTACCCTCTTCCCTGCCTCCCCCCCCCCACCCATTCGCCCTATCAGGATGTGATATCCCTCCAAGGTACTAGCAGTTTATATATGTTAGTATAAGTCTGAAGTAAAGGTAGAGTAGCAGCTTCATACTAAGGACACTAAACTAAAAAGAAGTAAGTTAAGAGTTACTGCAGCAAGCATCAATTAAAATACTAGAGAGCGTAAAACAGACATATGTTCTACTTTGTATCATTCACTTTCTAAAATCTTTAGCTTCTTGTTAGTTTTTGTTTTATTTTCTCTTTACGTGAGCTGCTAGTTTGGTGAAAGGTACAGTACCTCCAACAGATAGATAACACTTCATACAGCTCTTGTAGAAGGGGGCTGAAGAGGGAATGGTAAACTCTTCAAATCTAGTTATTATTGCAACATTCATTTCTAGCAAGACTATCTATTAAGTAAAGAAAAAGCAATACAAGGCACATTACACTATTCAGCAATCAGTTTCAAGTCCTGGTCACTTCTTAGTATTGTATGCAACTAATATCTTTAAAAAGGATAAACACCCTCTCCAAGTGAAACAAAATTCAAACAAACAATTATTAAGGCACACATCCTTTCCATACTGCTCTTTCAGTTTCTCACATGAATTCCTTCCTGAAATTTTCTTCACATGAATGTTACATTTTTGTTCGATAGGACTTATAACGGTAGATTAATGGTTCCAATGGTAGTTATGAATGCTTTGCTTAACAACAACAAGTATGTAAATGTTTGTTTGAAAAAAGTTTTGAATAAAATGATACATGCTGAGATGTATAGTATTGTCATGATACATTGTACATGTGAGGATATTCCTGGTAGGCAGCACAGATGTCATACATTTCTTCTATTTAATGAACTCACAACTTCCATCACAACACCTATCCAACCACTTAGTTAACCCCCCTGTACCCCTCCTCCACTCATCTGACCTTGATATGCAAGCAAGTATCCCACTTTGACTATATGTGCATGCAGTATCAAGCACTCAATGATGATAATACAAGTTCCAGCAAATTGTAAAAGAAAATGGTATCTTGTTTTGATGAGATGCTAGTGTTCAATTCAGTCATGGCAACATCCAACAGCCTTGGCAGATATTTAAATCAGGAACCATTATGAACAAGTCATGAGTTTTTTTT
>KN882305.1:221397-231503 GCA_000934455.1 Apostichopus parvimensis
CCTCATTGTTCCAATGTTGGAAATATTTTGCAGGAGTATAACACTGCACAGTGACAGCTGCTTGCCGATTGACATACATGTACATAAAGGTCACAAGCAGGAACAATGCATGCTCAGATGCTATGTCCGAACTAGCTAATTCCCAGTACACAAGGAAGTAAATTTGTTCAATTGATCCCAAAATACATGACAATGCTTAGGCAAAGTAAATAAGGTTCTAACGTAAGAAAATGGTTCACAGGAAACAAAATCTTTTGATTCTGCAGACACAGGAAATATCAGGTTTACACCTATAAACAGATACAATCTCACATATAATCAACTATGCGAATGACCTTTGGTATGCAACTGCTTTCAACTTTGTTCTGCAATTTGGTAATGCAATCTTTTGAGGTATTTATGTCTTAATTTTCTGAGGGGAGAGAAGAGGGATAGATTGGGAGGAGAGAGGAAAGAAAAATGTTACAACAGAGGAAGACACAGAGAGGAGCAAAACCAGGTGAAAAGGACTTGGGACTTCTAGAAATGGTTTCCAAAAGATTTGTCTGACCTCTACTAAAAATATTGTGAAAGAAATGAAATGTATTCCCTTCCCAGGAGACCAAGGCTACGTGACATGCAAGATACTTTTGTTATATTGTTAAATTTGCACTCTTAACTTTTCTTACAGAACAGTATTATAAATTGTTTGTTTGGTCTTTCATTTCTGTTTTATATGCAAAAAGGCTACTGTATGGCATGTACTGTACCATCTTTCATAGAAGCAGAATAAACGAAGCACGCACCTGTTTGCTGGAAAGACCCATTGTATGAATCTCTACGCAAATACTTTCGGTGTTAAACTAACATTGTCTGTAAGTAACAATGTCCAATGGCCTTGCAGTGTACTGCATGCTTCGCATGTATGTTCTACACACTATTGCTGCTCCATATGTTATGACTTTCATTTCATCTCAAATGTTTTACTTTTCAAAAAGACAAGGCACAAAGTCCACATTTTTTGCAATCTCTAAAGGAATCTACAGTGTAAAGGAAAACATATGCAGAGTCCTCGATACGTGTGCGATGTTTCTTTTTGATTTGCTACATTGCTATCATCTTCTTGTTTGACATGAATGTAAATTGTTGTTGAGTTTAAGCCAATAAGTGTTGTTCTTGAAGTACAATAGGAATACAATATATTCATTACTTATCATAGTTATTCTCTATTGAAGTAAGTAAAGAAAGGTACTTTAATAGATTAATTTAATCTGACCTCATCACTTAGATAACATACCAGCATGACTCACTGTAGGTCCTTGATATGAGACTCTACAATTTATTATTTTCCGGGACACTTTCAGGCTTAATGTATTCCACAAAATCTCAAGTACAAATTTATTTTACAGTGGATCATAGTGATCAAGTCTCTTGTTTCAACTGTTGAAAGGTCATCAACTGACTGCTAACGAACTAAATAGCAGTTTCCTTTTCCTATAATGGTAATATATAGGAAACTGTACCAAGAATGCATTAATTTCAAACGGTTGGAAGTGACACATGATAAGTCTCTAAAATGACATGTATACAGTGTGGGACTTACATATTCCTATCATTCGTTAAGGGGCATTGATAAAATATCATTTCCATATTGGGCATGGATAACTCAAGAGAACAAACTGTGCATTCCTAAAGTCACTCTGACTCTAGTTCTATTAAACCCTGTTCTAACCAAAATGTCTTTCCTCGTTCAAACTTTTAACTGATAATCATGCTGTTACCTAGAGCTGCAATAATGAAATTTAATCCGAACTATTTCTAAATTAGAAACAGTTTGGGTGAAATAGATACCCTCATTGTTCCAATGTTGGAAATATTTTGCAGGAGTATAACACTGCACAGTGACAGCTGCTTGCCGATTGACATACATGTACATAAAGGTCACAAGCAGGAACAATGCATGCTCAGATGCTATGTCCGAACTAGCTAATTCCCAGTACATACCCAGCAGCAGCAAACATGATAATTATATTACTGAGGAGTCACAAGCCGCGCAGCAAATATTTCCTGGCCATATGTGGTCTTCCCTAATCAAAAGACAACTCATATATTACCTTGTTTAGCCATTCTGCTCTCTCTATGTCAGGAAAGTAAACCTAGAATGGTAAAAAAAAAGAATAAAGGAAATGCAGGATTTCTTTCACAAAAATCACAATAAAGAATACAATTGCAAATAAAAGTTTATTGTATACTGACATGTATATGAACATAATATATTGTGGATCATTAGCACTTTTGCATGGCAGGAGATAGCAATGACCATGCACTAAACATGATCTTTTATAGTACTTACAAGTGTTCTGTTAAGGTTTGAAAGCCTACAGCCTAAGTGTTACCTAAGTTGATTTAAAGGTCTGTTGTATAGACCCCAACTATATCACTCTATCCTGGAAAAGTTTCTTGAGATTATGTAACTGACCTGCCTAATTGGTTGTAAATTAACCTTTTACCAATTACAGGAGTCTGCAACGCCTGCCACATACTTTTTCTTGTATGAGCGTCTTTGTGTGAACGCTGTATGATTGCCTACACTGTTGACTGAACATACTTCCACACAGGTCGATTACATTATCTCAAGAAACTTTCTAGCTATAGCCTGCTAAAATTAGAGCCAATAAAGCAGATCTTTAAGTCTATAAAGTATAAGTAACCGGACATAATTCTGAATAGGCCTAGGAGTCGTAGGAGTAAAATTTGCAGAATACCAGGCAACTAAGGAACAACACTTTATGAAACGTTGGCTTCGCTGTCGCTGTCAGTCTTTGCTAGGCAAAACGATTTAGCAATTGTGCCTAGGTCTATGAAGGAATAAAAGGCTGGAAGTCAGAAACTGTTTCATTAACTAATTAGTGCATAGGATTATGACCCTCAGTATGTGACGTCACGGTCGTCTGAGTGAGCTCTCAACAAACCTAGCCTATGTTATGCATGATTAACACGAACAGAATGCAGTAACAATTCAATCGATATCATGTATGTAGACAAGGCCTATGTTTGCCTTGACTTAATCTTAAAAATTTTGCTCACCCAAGAAGGTAGATCACCGACTACATGGGCAATTGACTCTCTTTCGTTTTTCATAACTTTTCTTGCAAGGTCGACGGTCTGGTTCTTTCGAGTCGTAGCCTTTTCCCTCCAGAATCCTATGGCGAGCACCAGCAAGAGCCATAGTCCACTGAATCTGAAGTAACCTAAACCCCATACTCCGGAGAAAAGCAACAAATGGATTCCATATTTTTTCAGCAATGAAACAATATCACCACGGCTTCTACTAGCATCACTGTCCTTCGCAGCATCAGCAGCATTCGGTGCATCATCAGCCATTTTCCCCAGTCAATGTTTGCTTGCTTTCTGTTTAAATAACTGTCAGGCTAACTTTACTAAGTTTGGTGCCAAACGTATACTGTAGATGCGATTGGTCCGGTTAGAGAGGAATGTCAACAAATATGCAACGACTTACCCAAGTCTTCTGGCGATCTGAAAATTTAGAGGGCGTATGCTTAAATTTAGAGCAACGCTATTGCAATGAGACACAAACACAACTCTCATGATGATATGACAGATAGTTTTTTGAAGAACAACTTCCCAAACTAGCTAAGAAAATCTTATTCCTTTGTGGAGATTAAAAGTCATGCCTGGGAGCTGTCATTTCGTAAGTCTGTGATGCCATAGTGCCACTAGGGTCTGAAACTCACTTTCTTTTATTTTTATATATTCTCTATTGACAATGTTAACAGTGTTGACACTGAAACCAATACCATCTTATGTCTTTAGATCCATCATTTGCAAAACCCATCTCCATAACAGAAAATAACTGCTAGGGATGTACCCCTCCCGCGCTTTTCAGCCACACATAAAAATGCGTTTAGAGATAGTTATAGACCTAATATGAAGTCAAGTTGGTTTTTACTGTCTCCCCCCCCCCCCCCAAATATTCATTATACGTTGGAGTCGGCCTTCAACGACCACAGTGCCACACCGTCCATTCAACTGCAGCCCTTCCATATAGGTTTAGTCCCTACCTAAAACAGTCATGGGTATTTCAGAATCTCCAAATCCAAGACCCTCTCCTGATCCACGACTATGAAAGCCTGTGCATGCCACTGATTACTTCATCACCCTAGAATATATATCGTCACTCCCCTTTAAATTTTGAAGTAAATGTGATATGCAGTCTATTTAAAATTTGTGACACACCATTATGAGCCCTTGAACATTATTAACCTGTGACACGTAACCTTTTAATTTTTTCGTTAATTTTACAATCTAAAATGTTTAGGACCAGTTCGTTCCTGCATGGATATGACACGTTTAGCCATTTTGGTATATGCGTAATAGTCGAAAGAACAGTGCCAATGTAAGTTGTGGTAAGCTTCCCCTAAACTGTGTGAAGGGCTGGTGTACTTGTGATAGCACGATAGCATCATATAACCAAATTTTGAAATCTGCAAATTTGGAGTCTCTTTGGATTGAAATAAATGGAACGTCGATGGTAAAGAACATATTCTAACAAAACTTGTTGGGGTAAGAGTTATTACTAAAACTTAACTTATGTTTCAATGATTTCATTGGACGAATTTGATAAAAGTTGTTGGCTCAGTCATACATTTTATTCCTTTTTACAATTGCCCACCTGCATCATTGCAAATCATAGCTTGGGCAGTATCGTTTTGAGAAGATTTTTTTCACCGACAAACTCGTACCAGGGAACTTCGTGGCCCACTTCACCCTCCTTCCTGGGATGAAAGTGATTATTTGTAGTTTCATGCCCGTACATCCACGGTCTGCATGCTTCATCTTGTCATATCTTACAAAATTAACGCGAAACAACGATGTATTCATGGCGTTCCACAAGTCCAGCTAGCTAAGTGAATAATGCAAAATGGCAGCCTCCATGACGAACGCCGATGTTGTGCTTCCAGGAGATGTTTTAACCGACAGACTCAAGGAAATCACCAATAAAAAAGTTAGATTGGGCCCAGGTTTAAGATGGCAGTCCAAAGACGTCGTCGCCTGCAAATGTGGTGTTCTAAAATCAAGGGAGGATCATGCATTCTGGATTGACAACCATCAAAGAAGAGTAAGCATGATGTGATACTCACAGTCACACACAGTCACAGCAGCTAACGTTAGGCATATCAGAAAGTCATGAAAGTACAGTAACTTTGTATGTTAAAGATAAACCTATCAACAAACTGCACTTGTTATGTACTGCATAAAAGGCTGTGAAGGTATAGACAGAAGTTGGGGTGTTTGATCCCCACAACTCCTTATTCAGAGACAGACAAGAACAAAAACAGAAAACAAATTAATAAGAGGAATGGGACACAAGTCTTATGCCGAACTATAAAATTATTGGACAGTGAGAAGGATGGAAGCCTTCAAGCCATTATATGTCCTGAACACTTAAACAATTGCTAATTTTGAACTTCAGAATGGTTGCCTGCCCTAGGGAATATTTTGTTTAACATCATGATTTGCATACCGACAGTCTAACAGCTTTGCAATGCAGACTATGTACAGTAATGTAAATGTGAGTCAAGTGTTGTTTACTGGAATAGGCCAAACTTCAACCACTATTAAAGACATCGGTATTCTAATTTCTACTGTTAGAGATCTACTGAACATTCAACCTCCTGATAATATCCTTGTTATCTAATTAATTAACCAGATTTGATTTCCACATTGTACATTTTATTCCTTAACTATACTTTTGGAAAGGGTTTGACGTTGTTTGACATGTTAATTAAACTAAGAAAAGTTTCTTTAGGTCTCAATATTTAGTGTGTTACATTTCAACAGTCACATAAATTGTTGGTTTCTTTGTAATTTTGACTACCTGTGTCACTGCCTTTGTTTTGCCTCCCAGTATATACCAGCAAAAGGAGAAAGCATAATTGGAGTGGTATCATTAAAAGCTGGAGACATATTCAGGGTGAATATTGGATCAAACCTACCTGCGGCTTTACCGTACCTTTCCTTTGAAGGGGCCACAAAAAGGAATAGACCTAATGTTCAGGTATGTCGGTCTTAAGTTAGAATGTGATCTTGAGAAATGAGTTGTCTAAACTAATTCCATGCCCAAGTAAGTGAAATTTCTCCGAAAATGTTTGAAGCAGATTGCCAGACTCTAAATGTACAGAATAAGGTTACTTTATTCTTTTACCTTAAATTGCATTCAGCTAAGTTCTCTTCAAAGCATCTCTTTCAAGATCAGGCTGCAGGATTGACAAATGATTTGGACTTGTTTTAGTATCATGCTTGATCTCTAGAGTAAGGCAACTATGTCACCAAAAAAGGACTAGCATTGTTTGGTGCAGGTGGCAAAACCTAGAGTGGAATGACGACCTTCCTAACTGGTTCGAACCTCTGGACAGACAATCAGTGTCCATAGCCTAGTTGGTTAGGGTGTCCGCATCTAAAGCGGGAAGCTCGGGTTCGAATCCCAGTGGAGGCTGGAAGTTTTTTAACTGTTCTTTTCCAACTCATTACCGTTTAATATATATATATATGATATATATATATATGTGTGTGTGTGTGTCACCGAAACAGGACTAGCATTGTTCAGTACAGATGGCAAAAGCCTGCAGTGGAATAATGACCTTCATTACTGGTTTTGAACCTCTCCAAGACTCATTACCATTTCAAATATGTCGCAGTACTTTATGGGAATGCTCTCTACACTTCCATAACTATTTTTATAGATTGGAGATCTTGTGTATGCTAAACTGCTCGTAGCGAACAGAGACATGGAACCAGAGCTGGTGTGTATCGATGGTTCTGGTCAAAGCAATGGACTGGGAGTCCTGTCAAGAGAGGGTTTCATGTTTAAGTGCTCCCTTCATCTCTGCAGAAAGTGAGTAACAGACAAAAACTTGTAGATTTGGTCTTATCAGAAAGGAGTTTGCATATTTGTGATAAGAATAATCTTTTAGTTCTGTCAAAGAGTATACAAAGGTGAATTTAATATCATAACTTTCATAGAGAGGTATATGTCTTTGTATTCTCTCTGTTGTTTTTCTTGTCTTACTTATATAATTGTGGCATCCATATTTCAACTCTTAGAATTCTAAGTTCTGACCAACCAAGTCATGTTATATTATACCCCTCCAATACTCAATCTAGGTAACCATTTATTACATTGGAAAATGTTTGTGTCTCACCAAAGTTAAATGTCATCTTTCAGTTTGCTTTTGTTAACTGAGATACCGTTATCAACTGCGGTACAGGTCTGCTGGACTAACACTTACTGAATGTGGTTTTGGAGACAATTTTTGTCATGATGAATTTGATACCAAATGTTAGTAAATGACAAATCTCATGCAAAGTGTAGCATTGTGTTTAAAAAAACATTTGCTGTACTAGACAAATTTTGAGTTGCAAGTAATCTTCATCTTAGGAGGGAACATAGCTTCCATTTTAACATCTATAGTCTACATCAAGAACATCCTATAAGGCTTCTACCTACATTCTAAACTGTTATTCACTTTCGTGGTTTATCATTCATGTACAGTACTCTCTTGTTAGATGTGCAGATAGTGCTTATCGATACAGTTCAAAGTGTCCCACTAAAGACTAGTTACGTACATTTATGTTGCAGAATCTTATCACCAGATTGTTCTCTTCTGAGAGTGCTGGGCAAGAAAATCCCGCTGGAGGTTACAGTAGGCCTGAATGGCAGAATCTGGTTACGGTGCAGGTCAGTCAACGATACCATCTGTGTAATGAATGCCATCTTGGCAGCTGAGTACACTCCAGAGGAAAATTTGAAGTCCATGGTTCATAAAATCTTTGGAGGAGTCGCAGCAGTTTGAACAAGGAGAGAGTTGGCAATAAGAACACAAAATGCTGAAGTTAAGTCTCCAAAGAAGGTAGATGCCAGACAACTTGGCTTCGCATTGACGTGAATGAAGGAGATTTGATGGTCCTGTTTGATTCCAGTACTGGAGATGTTTACTGTAGCATGTTGAGGGTGACCCTTGGACCACTCCATGATAGCTTTGACGCAATGAGACTACAACTCTGACTAGATTTTGTTTCTCTTTCATTTTGCAATATCTAAGGGTTTAAGTAGCCTATGCTGTGACATTTTCTTGATATGCCAGGTGGGTATAGTACTATACTGTGTCAAATGGCTTAAGTACAGATCATTGTATGGAAGATACTCAGTCACATGATGTACTCACGTCTGTACAATTGAAACTAAGAGGACATTGTGGCTAAATAACCACCTGAAGAGAGATTAGTAAAAACTCAAGAGAAGGTATTTAAAGCAGCTATTTACATCTGGTAGGCAATTAAAATCGAATCTACAGAGCTTTTACTCCAAAGGAAGATTTGCAATTGATCAAAGCAAGACACCCTCATAGATGTTAATGAGTACAAGTAATTAGTGACTCCATCCTTTTCTAAACATTTGGACATAGTGGAGCTTGATATCTGACAATAGCAGAGCTGTGGTTGGTTCTAGTGGTATTTGATCCAGTAGGGACAATCGTAACTAGAATTCACAAATACATAGTGTTTACCTCTAGCTGATGATGTCAATTTCTCTTGATATAAGACCCATATGTTTCATTAGAAGGTGTATCAGATTACACATTGAACAAGCTACATAATAAAAGTTGTTCTCATAGAATTAGTTCTTTGAGGATATATCTAAATATGTCTAAATAATGAGAAAATTGTTCATTTCTTCTACTATCAGCCTTCTTTCTCTTGTTTGTAGAGAAACATGCTCATTTTGAGATTTTTTATTGGAAATATATAAGTTTTTTATTTGTTTATTGGAACAGGAGATATCTTGCTATTTCCTCTTCTAAAACAACTTCTCCATCCTGAATTTCCACTTTTGGTTATTGCAGGAAGAGGGGGCGGGGTGGAAGAGGGGTGGAGGAGGGTTGAGGAGGGGACATGAATCACACTTTGTTGACTCTGCTTCATAGTGGAGGGTATGATGTGTTGAGTTTCAAGTGGTATATGATACATTACGAATTACCCTTGTTTCACCTTGTGGCCTGATGGTGACTACAAGCGGGAATCCAATACATTTACACAAACAATACACATATGCAAACAATACACATACACAAATTTACAAATACTTTGGTTGTTTGCTTTGGTTGTTTGCTTTTTAATTTCAAACTTTCTATAAATAATATACAAAAATAATATTCCAAACTTAAAAAGCGCCTTATCCAATAAAATATAAATGCTCTAAGCTGCTGAACAAATAAAAGGTCGAATACAAACAGGAAAGAAGTAAACAAAATAGAGATAATAATACTTATCTTAAAGTACAGAAAAGTAGCACACAGACGAAAAGCTGAATATTAAATATAACATAAAGAGTTAAAACTGCAAAAACAACACAACGAAGACTAAAAAATGAGAACAATTAGCCAAAAAGACAGTTTTGTCATGTTTCTTAAATTTATCTTCAAACAAAAAATAATTGATAAAATCAAATTTTGGCAATCGTTACTAGTTCCAATCGTTTGTTCTCCCTCATTTTTAGAATACATACAGGAAGACAACATAGGTAAGAAATACCGGTTGGGATATTTGGAAAACAACTTCTCCTTTGCATTTACTGCATAATCCTTAAGTATTTTACATGTTTAACCTGTAAATAAATAATGTGTTATTTATTTTTCTTACAAAGTGAAAACTGAACATCTGGAGTGAACCTAACAAGCACATTGTTCAAGGTGTGGCATTAGAGACCTCATGAAACACCCAATTAATTCCATGAGCTGTGAAAACAAGAGCAATGGTGGACGTCTTATACAAAGTTTGTTATTTATATGTATTTGTGCAATGCAGGAAGGAGCAGGGACTGTAGGCGAATATTGTCCAATTGGAGTAAAGAAACACATCTGCACTTTCTAATGTTTCACTACATAGAATCCCTTTGAGGGAAGATTATTATAATGAAATATAGCATTTGTTAGATAGGGAGAGGGCGGGGGTGGGGGGGGGGTGTCCATTTATGTGTGAATATTACATGATTTGGATGCAATGATACCAAATTAACATGTCGTAACGTTGGTTTTTGTTACCCATAT